>MU870385.1:3573-31625 GCA_036418205.1 Ostertagia ostertagi | reverse complement strand
CTCATCATGATGAGTTCGAATGCATATCTCAGTCCTATCCAGTGTGTAATTTTATGTTATCCTCTCGAATAAGCATTTGCTTAAACCTTGGAGGGTTAGTTGTTCCAATGATCCTACTAACTATAAAGAGCTAAGTGTGTGTGTGCCCATTTATTAGGGAGCAAGCAATGCGAGTCGTAGCAGATGTGCTGCCGATTATTCGCTGATCACTGCCTCCAAGTTATTAACCAATATGATTGATTACTGCCGAGAGCCGAATTTTTTATCCATTGCGAAGCGCGGTACAGTGCAGAATCGCCGTTCGGTAGATGTTAAAACGACGACTCCTGAATCTGGGAGAGGCCTCCTTCCAAATCTTCCTAACATTCCAGAACCGCTCTTTTATTACCGATTTTTCGATTGTTATGGAATAATGTACATAGGATTTGATATTAGATAATAATGTACATTGATTCGCGAGATTCAGGCACCTGCATGGGAATGAATCTTGGATACCCTATCAATCCTGCACGTGATCTCGGACCACGATTGTTTGCGTTCTTCATTTACGGTTCAGAGGTGTTCACGTGAGTTCATTTTTGCGGTGCTATACTAAATTATACAAAATTCATAAACAACCGTATTTAACCTGTAGCTGGAGTAAATGCTTGCATCCTTGACCGCGCGACTGTTCAGCTCGCCAGTGGACCCGTCCTACACCACCTCCATTGCATCACCACCACTCTATACGCACGCAACAATCGTCAACCACAACATTTTGATGATATATGAAGGGAGAAGGGCTAATCGATGAAGCACTGTAGAACGAAATTGAGGAAGCCGTCGGAAACGCGAAATGGGCCCTGGCGCAGCAAGTCATTGTCAGGATGGGTCTTCCGCCGAGCCTTGCTGCACAAAGCCCATGGGGTCTATCCCACAAAATCGAGGCGCACTAATGTCAGTCTACTCGCTGGTCTTGAGCGATAAAAGAGCATGTAATAAAGGCGATCGGAATGAGGTTTACAGACACGGTTTGTTTTTCGAATTGTTGTGTGCTTGTTCGAAAGTTGGCCAGTTGCGAAGAGTAACATTGGTAGGATAAAGCGAAAACCGCCAGACAAAGTCAGATCTTCCTGAAGTCGTCCATGGAACGGCGGAGAGAAACAACGCTGCGAAGAAGTGAAAAAAAAAACGCTGGAGCACGTTGTACGCGAGTGGGCGCGGATGCCGCATTGGCAATAGTGGCGGCGCATGCAGCAATGAAGCAATGGTATTTGCTTTGGCCGATGTCGACTTTGCGAATCGCGCGAATCGCTAGTAGCGAATTGCGCGATTCGCAAAGTCTGACATCGGCCTTTCTTGGCGCGCAACTTCAAGTCGCGATAGTATCTACCTCGTTCAACGACAGCATTTGCTCCGAGGGTCTAATTGCGATCCGTGCTCTTTTAGTGGAAATAGTCCACCACAAGGGAATTCTGAACTCAGATCGCTTGGGTGTCGGACAGGCCAGCCCGTTGCGCTCGGCGGAATTGTACGAGTACGCGGACGCAGTAGCATGTCGGCCGCTGTGCCATGTAGGACGTCATTCAATTGTAAATTTTATTTAATCTGACGCGATATCACTGCAGGACGCGCTACGACTCGACCGCTATTTTGCCTTCTTGTTGCGCGACGGGCCTCCAATTAGGTACCCAGACCGCTCTCACTGCAGTCGCTGACGCTTTGCAGTGCCGGATGGAAAACCACTACTGAAAATAATAGACAATCTGAGCGCTACGTTGACAAACCAAGTCAACAGTTGCTTCGAAAAGCTGAAGCAGTTCTCCCCCACAATCTCGTTCTCTTCCTACTTTAACTCATAAGTACTTCATATCTCTTTGCCTCAATGCAGCTCGAGTGGATTAGCTCTACATTACAAATGCATCTCTGGAAACGTCATGAGCTGCTAAAGACTGGTGTTTAAGAAAAATACCTTTCTGAAGCGAATTTCGACTGAAAAAAGCAGATAAAACATAGCATTCAGGACGCTGATTCAGAATGTCATGCTGTCCTAGTTTTCCAACATGATCGCAGCCATCTATTCACGAACTAGCGCTGGTTACAACCACTGCTCGATCGGCTGCCCAAAACCACTGTTTATGGGTAATGGAGGAAAAGCTTGATTTAATTCAGATATCACAACTACTACTTCTGGATACCGATTGTCGCGCCGTTCTTTCGGAGCTGCTCTAGCGGCGTGGAGTTATCACCTCTTCATCGGTGCTCATATTCCCGATCCGGTGCAGGAGTATGTCCTGGATGAAGTCAAGCAACCCCTGAAATCAGCGTAAGGGCATACAATTCTTATTTATGGGGCTCCGCTTTGTATCAATATGCATGTGTCATTGTGGTGAAAAGAAGGCCAAGATAAGCAGAGAGTAAAGTTTTTTTTTCAGGAACGATGCCTAGTTGCATCCGAGTTCAGGACGATTTGAGAAATCTAACACTTACATGTATTTATTAATTGTGGCATACTGTAGCTGCAAGTTGCTGGTAAAATAGTGTAAGATAGATTCATTTCGCGCGCTCTCAATAGTACAAGGAATCAGTTTCCCCTAGTGATTACTTCTATTTATGTTCTAATTGTTATTATGATGAGGTCTTCACAGTGTTGTGAGCTGATGTCTTCTGTACATTAAATAGTGGTAGCCGTATTCCTGACAGGAAGAAAATGTGTCTACTTTGTCTATGGTTTGTGCTACTGATGAGAATTTGTGCGTTCAGTTCTGTGAAGATAAATATCGTCAAGCTCAGAATTCCTTGTCTCGAAACTTATAAGACCTATCCCTTTCTCTGAGTGTAGTCGTGATTTCTTCGGCAGGGTATGTCCTTTCGAGAATCATGCAATTTCGGCTATTTTACTTTTATGGCAACTGCCTTAACAATGTCGGAAGTTAGCTCTTTATAGGATCGACTGAATCCTTGGGATAATGTGTTGTCTTCAAAACACCCACAAGGTTTTTTTCCCAATATTTTGAGGATTGAAATTGTAATTAAGTCAGGACAAAGGAACTTATATTGAAAGATGCTCTGGAAATGGGAGAAGAGAAGGAAGGTAATGAATATAAAAATCAACACCGACTGCTCTCCTATGATACTAGGTGGAACGAACGAAGGTTTAAGAGAGGCTTCGTAAATAATGCAGAAGGAATAGTGCGCTGGTCGTGTGAGTTTCAGAATTTTTGCAGACTTTTGAAGGTTCGGCATTACTTCCCATAAATTCTTGTGAGTAGTCGCCAGATTTCACGATTCATCGGTGTCTTTTGTGGATGGCTCGCCGAACGTGAATTGCGACGCCATATTAGGCACCGGAATGCTTACTTAGTAGCGTTTTTTCATCACGAGTTCCGGGCCACCAATATTTTAATTCAGAATCCGGGGAGTGAAACAGCATATTCATCGAATGACTCATTAGCACTTTCCCATTTACCAGTATGAAAACCTCGTACGATTAAAGCTAGGAATTTTTTGAGACGAAAAAGAGAGGTAGGTCGGTTTTGACATCATCTGACAAATCATCCCTCTCACTTGCTAAAAGTTAGGCCTGGAAAAGATGTATACAGTTAGTTAGAGTAGGTATACATTGTAAGATGAAAGGTTTTCCACTTTCCAGCCTAACTAGTCAATCTTTTCCGGAGTCTTTTTGCCGTATGGGGTCAAAATCGCACCCTTTTAACACGTGAACGACAACGCGAGTTTTGGCTTTTTTGGCCACGTGGGACCTCGGCGATTTTGCGGGCGCGGCCGCCTCAGGTCGTTCAAGCAGATTTTGAGTGATAAATACATAAATAATGATCAATACAAAACCAGATCAGTAAATTGTAATGAGCACAACCTACCCAGGGGTACAGTAGTGGAATTTCGATCGAAAGACATGGAATAACAATGAAAAAGCGAAATTTGTCAGAACTAGCTGCAATGGACCTCAAAAGCAATTTTACGTTGATTATTTCAATCAAAACACACATATTGTCATCCCTAAGGTTCCGTATCTACTTCTACTACTATTTAAATCTTCACATTCATAAAAAGAAAAAGTAAACGAAAAATTTATTGAAACTGAAGATTTCGTATGGTTCAGAAATCCTCCTCTAAATTGAAGCATACGTGACCATTCTATGGGCCACTATGTTTGTAGCTACGTCAAGGTCTCTTCCATGGAATGAATACAAGAAACTTCTAAAAGAATCAGGCGTGCGCGAAAAAAATGAGTGTAATGGGTGCGGGGGATATATATCCCGCACGGTCCGACATGGCCTGCAATGCGCGGGATATATATCCCCCGCGTTGTCGTCGGTAAAGTTCACATAGGTAGCAGGTGAGCACATTTATCAGAATTTCTTGCGCAATCAACTTCGTGAAAGCGTTTGTCGTCAAGGCAGGGTCGGTCCTATCGTTGCTACTTTTCAAAAAGTTTTTACGACCCCCCTCCCTCATGAAATGTTTCATACGACCCCCTCTTTCAAAACAATTTTTACCCCAAAAAATTACCGTCGAGCGGGGGGGGGGGGGGCGCGCTGAAACGGCAAATTTTCTCCCGCGCCGCTCCCCACTCATCACATGCAACTTCTTACAACCGAAGCAAGTACGACCCCCCTCTACAAACTCATCAAAATACGACCCCCCGTTGCTACTTGTAGCAACATAGGGTTGACCCTGCGTCAAGGACCAATCACTATCAAAGTGTCCTACCACTTCGGCACAAGACTGCCCTGTCTCGATTGATTTACCTAGGGCCTCGATTTCACAATGACTATAAGCTTTCCTTCAACGTCTCCACGTCCCGTGTCTTTTAAAAGAATCGAAGAATCGCTATCATTCTCAACTGTAGCATTCCCTATACAAATGCAATGATGCTCCGGCTGGGGGAATCTGTAGCTACCAGCCCGACTTTGAAGCATTTGGTTACCCACATGCGAATTTGCACACTATACCCTAGCGAATTGCTCGAAAAAAATAAAAATGTAAGGGAAAGTGAAATTGTGAACCAACAAAAGAAATAATAAGCAACATATTGCACAATACTTTCTGGGATATTGATTTGCCATGGTAACCAGCCGCAAAAATTTCTGAACCCATGAATTTGTCAAGGCGCATCAAAGCCGGAGGTCATTAGCGTCGTTCGGCGTACCTGAGTCTGGGAAGAGCCTTTTGCCCTCCCAGCGTTAAGCACAAACATAATCCTTTATTGTTGGCTTGCTCGATACTCTTGATATTGAAACTCGACCAGTAGAAATTTACAGATAGGTGCATGACAGAGGGCAAGTCAAGATTAGCTGAAAGTATTTTTCCATGGTGTCGTTTTCTTCTTGAAACTCCTCGAGATCATGTAGGCCCTATTGGATGCCTGCATATAAGGACATTTATTTCCGAAAGTCAATGACCAATCAAGAACCCGACAAAGAGGCAGGACTCAGGCGCGAGAGTTAAGCGATAAGAATTACAGCGGTAAGAGCATCTTGTTTATATAGAGGAAAGCTTGTAGAAGCTTATGACATTCCGTCCATCAAAAAATCTGGGACCAATCCTACGATTTCCCCGGTCTTCCCAACAAATCCCATTAAAGCAATTCGTTAACTCTATCATGTGTTCAATTGAATGCGCGCAGATTCGAAAACAAAATTCCACAATTTCACGTTTCATTGGGCACATCAATCCATATTTGCTCTTTGTCACGGTTGTGGCTCAGTAACAGGATTGCTAACTCCGATATTTCGAGTGGGTTTCTTTATTCGGTTGTGAGAAAAGATAGATCCGGCAGAAAAGGAGAGGTGTCTGTGCTGTAATTCACAGTCTCGTTCTTTTTGAACGAATACACCCAACTGCACTGATCTTACGGCGAATGTGATGTGCTTTGACATCTTTCTTGAGTGCAACATGGAAACAGATCCCTCCTGATTCACCGACCCTCCAATTCCTCAAGTCTACAATATGAGCTCTCAGCATCAATTTATTTGACGTCGCATGTGAGATGTTCTTCCTGACAACAGTGGTAGGCGATGTGAAATTTATACGAAGTTATTACGAATCGCACCGGCAATTCACCCCAGCAAGGAAATTCTTCCCCATTCTCGATGCCTTATCACTTCTCCAATTTGTTAGTTTTCCCATTCGCTTCGGCACGGTCTTTGATGTTGTACACTGGTGTGCAAAACTTGAAGAAGATATAGTAAATTGTCATAGCTTATTAACAACTCGATGGAATTGGAAGAAACTCAGCAAGCGTACTGTTAAAAGCCTCACAGCCATGGAAGTGAAAGTGGGCCTCATATGTACAGCAGTCGGTTTCAGTCTGGAGGCCAAAGGAGTGTCACGTTAGACACGAATGGGATCGGCGCGCAGACTGGAGAGGATGGAGTTTGTACTGAGCCGGAGAAGGTACCGTTGGAAGTAGGGGTTTCTCGATTACAGACACGTCTCAGAGACAACGCGAGGGTGACACCACGCGAAGAATTCGCGGAAACTGGAAGAAGGAAGATCTGTAGCGAGTGTGGTCCAGGAGTTTGATGTGCTCACACCATTATTTTGTGCGCATAAGGAGCAATACGGACTGCAGCCACTGCTGCCTTTGAAGATAGGTGGATCACGATTCAACTGCAACAGCAGGTGATTGCTACGTTTTGCAATAGGCAAGAATGGACCTGAGTAGGCTGCGGTTGCAAAAACATTTCATCAGGACTGTAAGGCACACAATTCCAGGATGACAGTGGTTCGGTGGCCGTACAGTCATGGTTTCTCTGACTGACCAACAGTATCTGGTGTTCGTTCGAAACCCGCGAATTGGCGACAACATTCGCTAGGTGCTGGGACATTGGCGATGGACCACTGATTTGGTTGATCGCGTGTTCTTGTTCAAGTTCGTACCAACCTCATGATCGCGTGGTGCTTTCTGATTGATGTATTGTGACGTTGAACTCCTCACTTATGCGCATCATTTAAAGGGTGCCTTTGACCTGAAACTTCAATCGTATGAAGGGCAGTGTGAGATGAGCATCGAGCAGCCCGGGTGGAAAACTCCTAGAGAGCGAGTATTTCCAGCAATGGAGCCTGCCCCAGCAAATCTCATGGAGCACATGTGGCGTTCATTTAGGAGAGCTACTGTAGCGCATCCCCATACGCCAACAGCTGTCCAGCAATTGTAACTCGCGGTCTTCAAGAAATGGATCGCTCTCCACAAGAACTTTTAACCAACCTAGCGACCAGTTTTGGAACACGTTGCAGAGTTGCTTGTAGTGTTCATATATACCCCATCAAGAACCAGCTCCTCTCTTTTGAATGTCTACCATGAGTTGGAGAAGCCTCACCTATCGACCGCTTCAGACAGGGTATTTGCAGAAAAATGTCTTTTCCAATCGCCCCTTTGCGCTTTTCTGTTAGTAACTCTCTGCACTGTACCGCAACATTTACTTCTATGTATGTGCCAAATTTGATCGACCTAGGTTAGCTAGCAGTGAGATATCATGTGAAAGTTACTTCCGTCCTTAAGTTTTGCACACCAGTGTACTATCAACTCAGAATAGCAAAACATGTATTCATAAGTTTATCTCCACTCACTATCTCGCTTACATCAAAGCTGTAACTGAGGATTAGCAACTGAACACATCCGGGCGCTAGTAGGCAGCTTGCATGGCTTTAAAGGCAAAGTTCGGGATTTCTGGCGAAATTTAGGTTTTCCCCGTCAAATATGCAGCAGTACGCAAGGGCAGACCATGTGCAGAAGTGGCGGGGCGATTTGACAAGGTTTAGGCGCTAGGAGCCTAGGTTGGAGCATTGGCGCCGCCCCAACCCCATTGAGCCCGCCCACTGTTCCACGCGACCTTCCAAACAACCACATGGAACACTAGATGTTAAGTTGTTGTTTGGAAGGTCGTAGGAGGAATATTTAGCGGATTTCAACTGCGAAAACCAACATCAAAGCCTATGTTAAGACCATTATCGAGAACCTAGTCATTCATTCTAGTGATAATCAAATTTTTGAGATAGGAAAAAACAAAAAAGCACAGGTAAATAGAAAAAATAGCGAAATTAGAAGCAATCAGTTTTCATTGCTGACTTTTTGTAGCCGTGTCGGTTGCTGGCATAAAGCCAACAGTTGCTGTAGACACGTCCAGACACGTAATCCCAGCCCTGGCTTCTAAGCGACTAACGAAGAGAAATTTCTTATTTTGGACTTTTTTGGGAGTACTTCCTGCTTTTTTCTTTAGCTTCGATTCACTTAGCACCCAGTACTTCATAGTTGAACAGGTAAGTCCCACGTTTTATCCCGGAGTTTGCCTTTAATGGATTTGAGTTATGCATTTAACGAAAGGTCGCTAGGGCTGGTGATAAGGCATTCTTCGCAATTCGTCAGTGACTAAACACCAATCATTTTTTGGAAACAATCATGGTCTAGCAGACGAGCAAGCCTTGGGTAACTAATACAACTACCTGGAATGCTTACTGTCAGCCATGCTTCTGTTGTTGGGAATGTTTAGCGGTTGAAGAACTTCTGTGAAAATGAAAGTGTTTTTCGTAATTAGGGCACCGGATCACCTCTGTAGGCAAATTTTATCGGCGCTGGCTTATCTACTGGAAATTAGGGTAATCGCGTCAGTTAAGCTCAATCGTTTTCCAGAAAGATGGGCTTTAGGATTTGCCCCAGAATGCGTCACGTGCTCTACCTTGTCTACCGAATTGGAGATTAATTGAATATGACTTGTTTTTGTTGGATAATTGCTGCTTTACGCCGCAGTTCGCGTTGCGAAAGTTACAAGAATTTATTTATTTATTCATTTATTTATTTATGCACTCACCTGAGTGTGCCAATAGAAGGGACTAGGGGCAGGAATAGAACTACAGAAAAATTCAGCCAGAATCAAGAAAATTGAGCCGAGCCTGCTGAATTTCCAGCACATTTTATGGGTGGGGGAGGATTAGACTCCAACTTGAAAATCTAGCCACGCACGCTCCAGTAACTGAACTGGCAGCTATGAGATGAAGAAACTAATAAGCCAGTCACCACTTCAGATGGCCATGGTGCCTCATCCAACTAGGAGTCATTTGAAAAAGTCGGCACTTCGGCACACGGGTATGCCAATCTCCTCGTGAAACCGAATTGTCGGATACGGCATTAAGACAAGGAATGAACAGGAAGGCTGGGCGCAAATTCAGCACAAAGCAATGAGTGGAGGAAGAATGTAATCGAGACTATTCGGCGGAAACGTAGCAGCGTAGAGAAAATCCTAACTCGGCTTGCAAGAGAGCACAAAAAAGAACTAAACCGACCGAAGGCTCGCAAGGGAGCAAAAAAAAAATAAAACAAGCAAAGAAGCAAATAGGAAAAGGAAAGCACAACCAATCAACGTAACAAGCACTCAAATAAGAGTAGCTAAGGGTAGCTCATAAAGCCAACAAATAGGAAGATCAAACAAAAACATTAATGCCGGGAAACTGGTTAGGGCGGGCCACTGTGCCGGGCGCGGTTAGGGCCAGTTCAACTCAAAGGGGAAAAAGTACTTGGTGTAAGCCATAATATTGTGTGACATGTTCCGAGAAGCTGCAAAGATTGCAAGTCGATTGCAACATCAGCCGCAGAACACACAAAAAGTAATCGTAAAAGTAATCAAAAAGTAACATAAAGTAATCGGTAATAATAGGCTGTTAATAATTAATCACTGTAAAATTAAAATTATTATGTAAAATTATAGACATAAGAAGTGTTCAATTGTGTGAATCAAGTAGCTAAAATAAATCGATGTTCCTTAATTCAGATGAAGGCCCAACCATTGCTTGATTACTGTACTTCTCCAGGAAGGTTCTCCGACCCACCTTGTAGTCCGATCGAAAGACGAATTATACGTGAAGGAACCAGTCATGCTCTGAATTCTCTTGTACTGTAGGGTGAAACCCATCAGATCTGGCATCACATCACGGAAGACCCAACATTTGCTTGCTAGGTATAAGTGTAATCTCATTACGGATAATTCGGAAACACGGCAAGGTCATTGATAATGCGCCTGTGTCTGAGCTCATCAAACCAAAACATTTTTAGGCGTTCCTCATATCCAGGGATAAAGTTATATTCTGTTATCGGGAGCCTTCTGAGGAATACTAGTTTGACGAAAGTTCGTTGGACTTTTTCTAATTTCGGAATGTGCTTCTTCAACGTGGACATTGCTTAAAATGAGGAACATTGCAGCGAATGCTTATTGACCACATCGTCTATATGAGAAGAAAGTTTTAGATCCGAGCCGGAAAGAACACCCAAGAGTTCATCGGAGGAGCATTAAGCAAGCTCGGTACCATCGACCCTATAACTGTGGAAGACTGGTGCCAATGTGCAGAACGGAACAATTGCTGAAATTAACCTGTAGTCCCCATTGATTAGCCTCACTTAGCCATCTTGTCAATAGATTGTTTGAGGGCAAATTGAGCTTCATCACGACAATCGTGGTTGTATGATGCGTAGATCTTGATATCATCCGCATAAATCAGAGTGTTCAACATAACTCTAGGTTTTCAAAAATGATGGGAAATCGATAGTGTAGATGAGGAACAGTGAGGGCGAAAGCACACCCCCTTATGGACTCACTGCAGCAGTAATATCGCTTGGAGAAGCAACAGCCGACCCTAACCAGGAAAGTCATTTGGCCAACCCGGCCAATTGAAATGAGATGCATATGTCTATACGCGCCTTGGGACGCTGAGCTCAAATATGTGTTCCTTATCTGCTGAACTCTTCTCTGAAAGGAATTATGAAGCAGAAAAGCGCAGGGGCTGTGGTCGAGGCTCACGAAAAAGAGGTCAGGGGATCGACTCCCTGGCGAGTTTGTTCTTTTGCCGTTTGCAGTAAGATAGCTAGGAAGACTCCTAACATCGCTAGTCCAACATGCTTGCGTATAGTTAAAGTACAAAGAATTTAAGGGCAATAATGAACTTGGGCGGCATCGCTCCTCACTACTTTGGGCGCTTGTAGCGCAGGCGCCAGGCATTTTTGCTTCGAACAAGTATGATATTCGTAATAGGGAGTCAGACTCTCCCTTTGAGCAAACTTCTAGCGAATTCTGAAATTTTGACCTAACCTCGAAAATTTGGGCAGTCACTCGCTTATCCACCAATCCATTACAAAAGGCTGGCACTTGGGTAGAATAAACCTTCAAACACTTTTCATAATAGACAAAAATTGTGTCTGGCTTGCCCGTCTGCATCATCCAAAGATCTGCAAGGCATTATTTCCTAATACAACACCTTCTCTCCCCTTTCCCCGTCGTCCATGATTGGTCAACCCAAAAAAGTGGAGTTTGAGGAGTGGTAATCCCATCACTGCTCCGCTTTTTCTCAATTAGTTCATGACCTCAGATTTGGCGAAGAAACTCGTTTCTAGGGTAGTTTGATCCCCTGAATACGAATATCGCACCTACTTGCCAAGGGAAAGCTGGTCACTACGGGCACCATGTGCACTAACAGACAAGTAGCGCTCAAACTTAAGAGAAGTTGTTCGCAAACTTTTCGTAGGTGTAGCATGGAGCAACCATTGATAATACAACGGATTCAGAAACCAAACGCCAAGTCCCAAGGGGAACCGAACTGGTAACCCCCAGCTTGAAAAGCAAGACCGCTACCAACTGCGCTACCGAAGCTCACCACAGGACTGGTCGGTTCTTCCTTCGAGACTTTTATAATGGAGCTAACATGTGATTGCAGGCAAGACACTGAAAATCAAGACAAAAACCCTCCGTAACTCCTTTCAGAGAAGAGTTCAGCAGATAATGAAAGCAGATTTGAGTTCAGCGTCTCATGCTGCGTACAGAAATGTGCACCTCATTTGGCCGGGTTGGCCTAATGACCTTTCCTAGTAAGTGTCATGGGCCTGTCCCTAAAGTAGGATTCAATCCAGCCTAACAACGGCCCAATGATGCCAGGTTGTCTGTTTTCATGATAAGCTGAATGGCTCAGTTTATGGAGGGCTTTCGAGAGATCAATAAAAATGACATCAGCAACCTTGCCTTTGTTCAGGGCAGTGGTCCAATCAAAGAGGATTCAGAAGAATACAGCTTATCGAGGCTCCACTCAAGAATCCATGTTGTTCCTTAAACGTTATGTCTCTGAACTCATGCTAGAACTCCATCTCTGATCAGTTCCTTCATAACCGCAGCAGTTGGCGTGATGCTGATGGGCCAGAAATCACATGAAAGACGGTCTTCGGACTTATTAGGGATCAGACACTCCAAGTAGCATAGATATATTAAAAATGTGCGCTAATGGTCGCCTCAATGAACGAGCGCATTTCCGAAAGACTATCGAAGGGATACCGGCGTACGGTTCAGCCAGCGATGGCTTCAGCTTGGCAAGAATCTTGAAAATATCACGGGATGAAAGAAAATACATATTTGTAAGACGATGGTTGACACGGAATTTGCTGCTCATAGGAAACCCGTCTTCTGCAATATTGAAAGAAAAAACACTGGCAAAATAATCTTCTAATGCCTCAGCTTTCTCTTCCTCAGAGAAGAAGAGAAAGCCGGAGTGATCGCAGGCAATGTTGGAAAGGGTTTGGTCTCTGCCCAGTGAAGCTAAAAAGGGCTTTCAAATTGAGCCTAGCCGACAGCCGCCTTTAAAGGCACGGGTCAGGCTTAGTGGAGTAAACCAGTCCCTTTTGTCGTCTCTGTGCATGTCCAGTCCCTTTTGTCGTCTCTGTGTCGTCTCTGTCACAGGGACGTTGCATGCTCAGAATCTCAAACGTAATGCTTATGAAACGATCCGTTGGGTCACTTACCGCGTACTCACTTTCAGAAATTCTCCCAATATCGGATCATCGACTTTTCTTTCTCTCTTTCCTTGTATTAGACTAGTTATTTGCAGGCTTTTTAGCTTCTTCAACCACATCCTTTTTTCAGATTTGGCAACGCTTTCTTGAATCGCTTCTAAAGTTCTACGCTAAATAACCGAAACAAAGACTGTCGTCGACACACCTGGTATTCTCTGCGGACAAAAGCAAAGGTAAGGACGAGTTTCTGAATACTTTGCGCCTCTCAATTTTTATTTAATATTTGGTTAGAATCAGTTGTTTGCAATGAGGTTTTCTTACATTCGCGAATGTCATGATTATAGTTGAAATCTAGTGGTAATTAAATCTTGAGTCAATCAATCTTGTGCCATCCCGGGTTTATTTATCCATGATATCTCGCTGTTATGGCTAACCTGTCTATAAAAAATAGTCCTTAGCTTTCCAGGATAAGTCTCACAGCTTCATCGCTATTCATTTCGGGCTTCTTATGCACCGCATGATTGCATTCTTCCGCTCATTGTGAACACTGGTTCCTAGTTTGAGCTCACTACTAGCATTCCATTTTGCGATCAATTCCATGTTTCATTTTCAAGTCTGTAATCAGCCAAGTGGGCATACGATTGGCGGTATATACCCGGGTAACGTGCAGATTTTGTCAGCACTTCTTCTTTGCTGACTAAATAGATCTTTTACTCAATGTTGATCCTTTTTGCAGCTCCCCGTTTTTCGCTCCTGTCATCCAACCTGCATTGAATTGTTACCTATTTTTCAAAGCTCGCACCTCTAGCATGTACAATAGATGGAGTCTGTCTCTCCCAGGGTCAAGCGTAAAGTGTAAGTAATTTTAACAATAGGATGGTGGCATGTGACATACGTCGAGGAGTTTATAGAATCGAAAAGGTTTGGTCTGTGAATATTGCCATGTCATAGTCAGTTTTCCTTGCTAAACGTCATTGTGAGTCTGAAGGAGCGCTCCAGAAGCGCGAACATCACAACCATGACGCTTGACCTTGGTCTATCCTGCGTTGCTCGACTTGAGAGGCTATTTTTGTCACTGCCCAGTATTAATTTGTTGCAGAAAAGATCGCGGCCACGACTTTACTAGAGTCCTGGAATGGTTCGCTGAACATGTAGATCGTATCATTCTTCTGTTCGATGCGCATAAGCTAGATATCTCCAACGAATCAAACGGTGCATTGAGGCGCTTAGTAGTGGGTTTCAATATTTACTTTTGATTCTGTTGCCTTCAGGTAGTCATAAAGGATAAAGGATAAAGCATTTGCCGTTGATCAATCCCTTTTTGGGATGCGGCACGCATTCTACTTCCATTTGTACATTCGTAGTGGCGTTTGAATGCGATGTGGCCTATACAATGACTTGCGGGGGCCAGCCGATGTACAAGTCAGTGTTTTTATCCTCCCAGACAAGTCTGGTACCAATTAACCGACCCCGGAGGGATGGAAGGCTTGGTTGGCCCGGGCGACTCACGACCCAGGATTTGATCCCCGGACCGCTCGCGTGGTAAGCGTGCCACTTGCCACTACACCACTTCCGCCCGTAGTTACATTACTGAGAAATGTACTTTCATCCTTGACCATCACGGAATTGAACCATATGCGAAAATTGATAGTTCCTCTAGTACTCTAATGCTTATTGCAGGAAATGAGGACAAAATTTGTATTGTCTTGAACACCACCGACATGGTAGATCATCAGCATTGATGCGTGTCCATGGAACCTTGATGTGGTCCCTTGGGAAAGTCAGTTTCATAACATTCAGTAATTGGACTAGATTAGGTGAAATATAGTATTTTTCTTACAATTAAGGTGTTCAAAACCCCGAAATATCTCATGTTTACATAGGAACGTTTTGGGATCTTTTGGTTCAATTCTTTATGAGTTTTCCAACTTTGCCACAATTAGAACATATAGATTTCGCGAGAGCACAAGATATCACCAGGAAACTTTCCGGATGTGATTAAGAGCGTGACAGTCTGGCAACTACATAGATGCTGATGAAGTAATTTTATTCAGCAATTTTGCATAACCTAACAACTTGCACAATTGTTTTGTCGATTGTCGCATACTAAAATCGTTAGAATTTCCGAAATCTTTTCTTTTTTGGCCTTTTGGTTTTGCTTTGAGTAGCTTCTCACGTTTTTATTGGCATGTTTGTATAGTTTTTTGGTTTTCTCCTATTTCGCTGTGAGCATATGATGGAAACACCGGATCGGGCGCTGTCGGATCAAGGCAGAATTCCTAATGCGAGATAGGAATGTGAGCAAGTCCACGAGTCATATGGCAATTGAGAAGGACAACATGATACATTTTGTGTTTCATTGATAGTTTTGTTTTCGGGTAAAAAAATAAACGTTGTTGGGTAAAAAAAACTCACTTCTAAACGGAATGCAATTATTTGAAACAAGACAACCTTCCAATAAACGAAGTGTTCTTAATTGGTTTTGTAAACAGAGCAAAAGCAATTGGAACAGTTCTGCTCCCATACGCACACATGCGAACACACTTATTTTCTCAGGAGTAAGACTAATAGGACCATTGACGTATGCCGTCGGAAATGGCTCACAGTTCTAAAATCTAACATGTGCACGCTGCCTCGCGATAGTGAATATTGATCGCGATAACCCATGTTGTGCCCTACCGTGGCAAGGTGGGAGAGGAGACGGACCCTTTCGTTTCGAACATCGTTTTTGACTAATTGTTTTGTTTGCTCTCCAATACCATTACTAAGTTCAATGAATTCAATTCGTTTATTCAGCTATTAAAATGAGACGTACTTGCGCATTTTGTGAGCATGTTGATAACATGCAGACGATGACAAGAATGTACGCGCAGTCGAGAAATACTAATTTTATTGTGACTGCCTCCCTTTCTTTAATGGGAGTGCTGAAGAAGGAGAGTGGGCGCAATAGCATACAACATAAGCAGGAACCACATCTACATTTGTCATTCTCATGTGATCAAAGCGGTGAGTATAGAAAGGTCCTTCATATCTTCAATGTCATCAATTTTATTATGAACAGGCCCAGTACTTGCGTGCCGAGCTGACAGCTTCCAGAAAGCGTCTTTCTTTTTGCGACGATCCCTCTACAGGACGAAGCATGGCTTACATCACAACTGCAGGTGTTGCGCCATACCATGTGGGTGTGATAAATGGAATGCCCCACGTACTGCTCAATATTCAGAGTTGTTTCACAGTGGGTAGTAAGCAAATAACTGACTAATGGCGTCATCGCTGGCCTGTGGGGCTGTTTTTGGACGATGCTCTAAAGAAATACCACGGATCTGCAGTGTGGCCTCAGCATTACGAGGAGGAGGAGCAGCGAGTAGGATAACAGATTCTAAGACCTGTTCGCAGAGACAAGTTGAAACACCTACTGAGCTGGGCGCTGATGTACGAGTAGATGATGTGGAAATGGAGGAAAAAGCTGATGAAAGTGAAGACGAAGCTCCCTATAGAGCTGCAGAGGCTCAACAATTACCACTTCTCCCTGTCAAGACAACGAATGAAGCCTGTTTCAGGATCCGAGTACCAGCCCAGTGGCTCTGAATCGGACTGCAGTTCCCTGGGCACGATCGACATCTTGGGCAGACGGGTGAAGCAAACATGCAGAAGTACTTCTTTATCGAAAGGGAGAAGCTTCTTAAGCTCTTCCGTGTCTGCCCCGAGTGCGGACATCGACTGGGCAGTACGCAGCTAGAGCTGTCGAGACTGCAGCTGTTGTCCGCTTCGTGTGTGGAAAGTGCATTGTCCGATACCCACCCGTCAAAAGGTGGGAGAGCCAGGACCCTGCCGTTGCACATTCACGCCAACGCAAGTTTAGAGGCAACTGTCCAACGTGCCAGGTATTGAATTTAACACGACAAACATACCCCGCCCACTTTCTCTTGAAGTTGAGTCTACTCACTGACCGCGTACCGTAAGCCCGTGGTGATGGCCGAAACCGCTACAACGAGCAAGCCAAAGTAGCCCTCTTTTCAAAGACCTTTTACATAGAGGTCTTCAAATGGACGGAGCCAGCTGTCGAAAAAGTTTACCGTTCCCATCAAGAGCTGGTGTTGAAAAGAATAGTGAGGAGAAATAGAGTTCAATGAGTAATTGCTCAAACCCTTCTCATGACCGTTTACCTTTTGTCAATTCAGGGTGAGGGGCTGAATCTGGCAGCCGATGGAGCATACGATAGCCGTGGTTATTCGGCGTTGATATGCAAAGTCGTGCTGTTAGATCTGCGTACTAACTTGATTCTCCATACAGAGGTGCTCCGTCGATAATAGACGGGTGAGGCGATAAAATATGTATAAGCATGTAAAAATAATGTTGTTTGATGACATTTGACATTTAACATTTAACATTTGCTCCATTTCAGAGAATGTTAGTACGCGTATGGAGGTAGAGGGACTGAGGCGTTTGCTGCGGTGGGCATGCGGATGGGGGTTGCGAATTTCGTCACTGACGACACACCGCAGTCGTTCATTGGGCGCCGCCATCCGAGAACTAGAGCCTGTGCTCGGTGCCATACATCATTCCTATGATGGATGGCACTTGACCAAGTGGTTGGGAAATCAGCTAAGGCAGGTATGAGCCGCATGTAAACACAGTGTGCAAATAGATGTCAAACATTGCTTCTATAGGCAGCTAAGGTGGATGGCTGCGCGGACATCACCGGGTGGACGGGGAAGATGAAGTCGTACCTGTGGACAGCAACGATCGTTTCCGACCTTTAAATCTTCGTGCTGATATTCACTTATTGTTGGTCAAAAACATGTTTTTAGGTATCTTTGCAATTTCGTTTAGTTTTTTTCTGTTTTTGAGATTTTCAGAGAGATGTACACAGGCGATTGTATTTTTTATTTTGTTTCTTTCAGTTACCGATGCTAGCGTGTTCATTGTCAGTGTGTGGTTATGTATCTAGTTGCTATCCGTATGTAGTTACTGATCTAAGCGTTCATTCTCTATAGGGGTCTCCCTTAATTCACATGAAAATAAAATAATTCTCAGCAAAAACCAATCAATAATATAATAAGTGACAAGCAGGAATACTGAGACTTGGTAGTGATAACAAGAAATGGACAACAACAAAATCTCATGAAAGGAAACACGCAACAAAATAAGTAAACCAGCTCACAAGCATATAAGCTTAAGCTCGCGTGGCAGTTTCGGCACACATCCACAACTTGTAGTTTGTTCTTGCACAACCGCTCTAAATCAGAGTTCACAAAGGAATTCGTACGACGATTTAAGTCGTCACTCACTTCTAAACGGACTGTAATTATTTGAAACAAGACAACCAAAACGGCGAAAAAAAAACCTGAAAAATCAGCAATAAATAGAAGGTTATGAGTTGGAATCACTAAGAAATGCCTACTTGTTGGGAGCTCACGCAAGTTTTGACGACGACGACCCTGTTTCATCATACAAGCTGGGTTCTCAATTAACATCGCATATTCTGGTACGTGCGTTGAGGTCCTTGACAATTTGTTTCTCGGACATCATAAAATTTCACTGAACATTCTTCAATAATATGATCATCAAAGGACTACCCCTATACAACACACAAGCATCTTCCTTTGACTAGCCATTGATCCGTTGCACCACTCCACATGTGGCAGTGTTAAAAAGTCAAACATCTTTTTTCGCTCTGAGCATTTCCTAGGCATTTCATTGACGGAGCGTGGCCTCCAACGTTACCCATTTTGAGCATATTCTGTAGCTTTCTAATTTCAGCCTGCGAGACGCTATAGCGACTTGGTAGTAGCAGCTCACCCCTGAACTGCTCTTCTTCGTCTATAGGAATCTGGAGTCTACATTAGGTATCGTCAACGCCGATACATAAGATACTACATCGTGTACGTTTTCTCAATTTCCTTTCATTCGATTGGTAACCATTAATGATCGATGCCATCTCCAAAAACATCTTGTTGGTGATCGTCGGCCAAGTAAAAGGCTTCAATGACGCCATCTTTCTTGAAAGCTGCCGTATGGGGGAAATATCTGTATATATCGGCATCTTTTTCGGTCTGCTCCGTCCCTTGCTTGCTTAATTTAGTTTCTCCATCTCCTCCACACGTCCCATTCCAGTTTGACTATGATATCTGAGCAAAGCTCTGTCATAGAAAAGTTCAGTTGGTGGGTTTGGTGGGATTAATTGTCTCACTCGCTTTTTTTTCAACCGGCATCATCAGGCTCTTCTTTCGATTGCCAAAGTGGGTTTGAATCTGTAGTGGAGTCACAGTTTCAAATTTTCTTACGATGTCCGATGCGATGCACGTCCATAATTCCATGCGCGTCAAATTTGAGGACATAAGCCAATTTTTTTCCATTGATAAGCTGTTCATCGTTCTCGTAAACCCTGCCCCCTGTAGTCTGATACTGCGGGGGAATCGTTGGAGTCTTTTTACGATTATTCATCGGCGTAACTTCAGATGTGCATATAGATCACGCCAGTAGAACACTCCAAATTGAGATTTTTTGGGTAACGGTAGCCCTCCATTAATGGATCGCGGCTAAACTCGGGAATGTTCTGCAGCTCGATTAATTTCCTCGTGCATAGAGCCTTTGATGCAGGAGAGCACTCGCTAAAGTAGAGGCGGTCATCGGCCGCAAACCTTGCTTGCAATACTCACGCTAAGAAACAAACCGAAAGCTAATGGAAACTACTGCAGTGATAAGACAGACAAGAAAAAAAAACGCAAACAGAACAAATGTGCTCTTTTAGCAACAAACGACGCGCAGAATGTAACACGACACACGAGACAAATTTTTTTCAGCTACATCACTGCAACGGCGCAGCGTCCACGACACTGAAAAAACACACTGAATAAGTCGAATCAATATCAATCGAACATGTTCGTACCTTCAGAAAAATTGACCAGAAGCAAACCTGCAACGGCGCGACGATCACGACTCTCTAAAAAAACACAGTGAATAAGAAATTACAATATCAATCAAACATTTTCATACCTTACCAAAAATCGAATACGAAGCAATTCGCTCATTAGTGGTGATCTGCGCGGGAACCCGCGCTAATCTTTGCGATCGAAAGTTGTAAAATTCCATCACTGTCGGGCATTTACTTGGTTGAGGGCGGAGCGAGAGTGCAATAATACGCAAGCTACATCGACGGCGTGCTTTTTGGAACAATGTTTGCCAAAGCAGGAATCGCGATAACTTTTGTGATCCGAAGCCGCAAAATTGGGTCACTATCGGGCAGAGCATGCATATACTTGGTTGTGGGATGTTCCTGACGTCAGAAAAGCACGACTCCTGGCTGGGGAGGAAGTTTTCTATAATTCAACATTCGTGAAATAACTATCTTAAACTTCTCAAAATGAATCTTATTCCATGTTAGAGATTAGGCGAAAACGATGTCAGCAGAAGTACGAATCGTGGTAGGGGTACGCTTTTAAGTACAAGAGAATCTTTATGCTTTTCAGAAAGAGAGATCTCAGGGCGAGCTTTTCGGTTTTTCATTCTGCTGTTAGAGAGATGAGGTAGAGGGTGTGGCAAAAATTACGAGCCGGGACATTGCTTGGGTTAACATTGGTTGGATTGGCTGGGAGATCAGAACCTGTTTCATATCGTGGCACGCACGTTTGGAATTTTTGCGAGCCCTTTTTGTTTTTCAAAAAAAGATAAAGGATAGCTGTAGAGGCTCCAATTTGGAACGAAGAGTGAACTGCGTTACTGTCAGGTCCAGCTGATCCGCTCATCAACTATCGCTCATACCGATGATGGCATTTAGTAATACACTTCACATGGAAATATACAATTATTCGATTTTATCCTGTTTATCACAACCGTCAACAGCAAGTCATTATTTACCATTTCCAGTTGACGAAATTAAGCCAAAGAAATTAGCTCCATAAATTTTCTTAGGGGAATCAATCATCTATTCACCTTGGATTCAGTCACGACCTTTCCTGAACATTCCGCTAATCGGCTTTCCTAAAAGTCGTGTCGCTCCAGTTTCACGCTTGGTTTCTGCGCCAGAACTCGATGGTTAATCTCTATCTCGTCAAACCTGAATCCAATATTTTATAGGCAAAACCGCAGGCGGCGGCTTAGCGTCAACCAGAAAAATAGAATTCGGAGGAAACACGACAATGCGTTTTTCGAATTCGAAAGAGATCATGACTAAATATGTATTATGGGTGGCCGATTTTTCGTCGGAAAACATAGAGTTAGAACTTGTTTTGGGTCTGGAATAACGTTTCCGGCTGACTGCTCATTTTGCATTTTGCCTGAAATCAAAAGAAATCGTAGTGTTTTTAAAGGGGTGCATACCATTTTGTAGACAAAATAATTTGCTTTTGAAAAGTATAAATTTATGTCAAAGAAAAGCTCGCATTGTGCCAAATTCGAGCCGAATGCTCTCAAATGAAAATTGATCTACACCGACAACGTCACAAAAATTTGCTCTGGGAACATGGACAATCAGAGCACAACGAGGTCCTTGATAGACCGTCGAAAGGGTGTTGCATAGTATGTCTCTAACATAAGGAGCTATCCGTCACTCAAAGGCAAACTCCGGGATTGAACTAGTGCTATCAGCGCTTCTGTAGTGATAGCTTAGCTGCGGAACGACCTGAAAGTGGGAAGGAAAGCAAGAGAAATCTTTGGGAACGCTGAAATTAAGGCCTTAACCTTTAACAGGGTCGGATGTGGTACGATGGCGAGAAAGGGCGGTCAAAGAAGACAAATACGCGAGAGAGCACGTCGTTTGAGAGAGCACGCTGATCTCACCACATCTCGCGGTGGGTGGGAAGCGTTGGGGGTCGATGGTTGCAGGCCCGTAAGGATTAGCGCCCTAACCGCGCAATTTTCGCGACGAAGCTGGAGTGATCTAGGTAGTTACAGACCTTACAATTTCCCTAGTGGTATCCCTCCTACTAGTCGGGCCAATCCCGGGGTTTGCCTTTAACCGATTGGAAATTATGACAGCTTTACAATGGAACAATTACGGTAAGCCTTTTAAAGATAGATGACGTAGACAGATGACGTCATATTCTGCAGTCGTTTAAAACAGGCTTGCTTCTGGTGTGTAAGCCATCTAAGTCATATTTCTCAGTAAAAATTCCAGTGGTGACACCATGGGCGACTAGAAGATGATGATGTGTGCCATAAGCGAGTTTTTTTTTCATTCGCCAGCTTGTACATATTCACTACAACGAGAGGTTGTTAAGAGGGTTTACTAATTGGATCGCAACCGTGACTGAGCTCTTGGAGAGTGGACGGCTCCAAAGTGAGTAAGCCACTCTCCTTGTGGATCTCACACTTCAACTTTTGCCACACGGTGCTTGGTTTACCCACTACGGAGCAATCACTCCCTTTTCCTAAGCTTAGTCGTAGGCGCCTTAAGTGAGAGAGTTCATGAGAGCAGCAAATAGGCGTTAAAAAAGCGCGAATGACAGAACCGAATGTCGATTTCGTAATCGGGGCCTAAAATAATCCTATCTACAAGTTCAGCGAATATGGTGAGATTCAGTCAGGGCGCTGATCTGGCACCAGCGCCAAAAATGGATCTCATATGATCAGAACACTTGATAACCCTCATAGGAGAAGTTTCGGAGAAACATTCTTTGACCAATCTGCTCTTGCTGCTCCTGAAATTGTGGTCATCAGAACACCAAGACGGATCCACCGTTGCAAAATGATAATAATCGTAATGAAAAAATCGTTAGCAGCTCCGACCCACACTAGAGTCATCCGCTGAAGACTCCGCTGCTCAGTTTAATGATATTAAATGCCTCAAGTATCACCTCCATGACGCTGTTTATCAAGCCCCCACCCCCAGAAAGCAGGTGTAGCACCAGGGTGTAAATCGTGTCGAGTACGTGGTCGCAGAAGTACGACCCCCCCCCCGAAATCGAGATCCTGGCACGACCCCCTAAACCAGAGCAAATTAATTCAATTAAGTAATCAAAATCAAAAAAATCCTGCAAAAATAAATAAAGAAAAATCCTGCAAATTAAATCAAAAAAAAGTCCTGCAAAATAATGTTATGGACGCTCATCTTGTCATCTATGCACTGTCTTTCATCGCTGCACACTTTTGTGTATTTACTGAAATATCGACTCGAGGAAAGAGGCATTAACTGACCTCAAAGTCAGGTTCGTTCAGAAATGCACAGAAATCCTGAAGGCACGGGGTTGCGATTTAATCTTAATTCCTGCTTGAGTATATCGAAACAGCCGAGTGTATCAATCAACGGCCGATTCAACGGCAGCTGCGGCGCGATTGTCACTGGGTCAGATTTGCTGAAATCCCGAAAAAAAAACCGTCGAAATCTACACCCTCGATGAAAAGGTTGCATTCCTCCATTTCATAACCTTTGAAGCAGTTTGAGGTAGGGTTAGATAGAGCTGGATTTCGCGTTTCCAAGAAGTATTGAAATTGCTCTGAAAGCCTTCCATGCAGAAAGATAGGGTCTCTCAAATTTCGTCGAGTAAATGTCGAGGACGCTGAAATTTTCATGCGTGAGTTTTTGCCACTTCAAAAGCAATATCTCGCTAATGCCGCAAGATCCTGAAAAAGGGAAGACAGTTTTGGAAAGCGGAAGGTTTGCGCTTTCTGATGGTCTTCTTAGCTTTCTTCTACATTCCCTAGTTGAGAAGATATCTGCGTCGAGTATGTATCGAGGACGGATCCGGCCACCTGAAAATCCGCTCCCTCCTTCACCATTGCAAGTGTGATTCGTTGGCAACACTCGGAATGTGTCTAGAACAAAATCTTTCAACGCAAGCAATAGGAATGGGGCAATCGTCATCATCCGATTTCGTATTGGTGTAAGCCATGCATCCGTGCTCCACTCACAGTTGCAGAATCGATTCGAAGGTGTCATATGATCATGACCAGTTGACAGAAGCTGCATTGTAGTAAACGCATTTCGTAACTCCTACAACCTAAAGAACAACTTCATTTGCCCAGGGCTTTTCCTTCACGGTTGTCGTTTTTGCGACAGGGTCCCTAACAACAGTGTCATTCTCAGCGAGGTATTAAGGGAGAAGGAGCGAGCGATAGGCAGAGGAGGTGCCTTTGCAGCGCGTGCGCACATGTGGCAGTCTTCTTTGCGGGGATGCACTTTCATTCTTTGTACTGCCTTCAAATACGCCCTTCTCATGAAGGTGGAGGAATGGAGCGACTGAACCTGCAAAGAAAATTTAATATCATGTTTTTTTCAGATATTTTCATTTTCTGCTGCGCTATACCCTCTTACCTATCTGCACCACGATACCACTACCACTGCTGTTACTGACCCCCAAGAGTACGACCCCCCATGGACCCAGCCCGACAGGTACGACCCCCCTGTCGAGGATTTCCTCGACCGATATTCACCCTGAGTAGCACTTCGCTTCCGTCAAGAGGGGATCGCAGAAATATCAAGATAGTGCGAACGTAACGGTTGACCCTGGGTGGAAGTATTGGTTGACCCGGAAGAAGCACCACCCAGAATCCGATCCCCGGACCGCGCGGTGGTACGTGTGCCGCTTGCCGTTACATCACTGCCGCCCTTTGTTGTATGGTAGTGAACAATAACATGAAAGAATTCAATTTATTAGCATAGTTAGGGTAAAAAATTCGAACGTCCCCAAAAGACTGTGGCGGCAGCGCGGCGTTAGCTAGGAGCGCGCTATTTTTCGTGCAACAGTGAGAGAGTGGACCGCTGCAAGAAAATAAATTGTTTTAAACGGACATACCTTTTTTGAATCATACAATTTCACTTCTTCAGGTAGGTTAAGAACCTTCATGAGGTCTGCTTCCAGAAACCTATCAAGATTAACTCACTGGTCGGAAAGTGCTCTTGTTACGAAGTTGAAAACCTGAATTTTGAAGAGATGCACTTTTTCAAAAGACATACACCTTTCAAACGCCACGTGTCGGAGAGCTTCAAGAAGAGTTGGAAAGTGCAAAATTTTTCTCGCTAAAGACTACCAAAAGGGCGGAAGTGGTGTAGTGGCAAGTGGCACGCTTACCACGCGAGCGGTCCGGGGATCAAATCCTGGGTCGTGAGTCGCCCGGGCCAACCAAGCCTTCCATCCCTCCGGGGTCGGTTAATTGGTACCAGACTTGTCTGGGAGGATAAAAACACTGACTTGTACATCGGCTGGCCCCCGCAAGTCATTGTATAGGCCACATCGCATTCAAACGCCACTACGAATGTACAAATGGAAGTAGAATGCGTGCCGCATCCCAAAAGGGATTGATCAACGGCAAATGCTTTATCCTTTTTATTTTTAAGTCTACCAAAAGTGTTGTTAGCGCAGCGAAACTTTTGTGATCATTTGCTCCAAAATATGTGCTGTTCGCAGTTTTTAATGCAACTACGGGTTTCTGGGCTTTTGTGAGTTTTTCATTACTGTGGCGAACTTCTGATTATGCCAAGAAAGTGCAGGACGTGAGCTTTTCAATGAGTGCATGATTTTTCGAGCTCCTCTTCGGAAGAATCACAGGTTCGCACTTCTTTGGGAGGATTTACCGACCAATTTTTTGAAACTCCAGTCTTTGAACGTAATAACTTCGTATAGCTTCTCCCGTTCTCGCCTGTGCCAAACTTCAGGAGGGTAGGAAAACCGGTCTTGAGCTTTCTATTAGATCGAGTAAGAAGTGAGCGCCGTCTTCTTCATATCCGTGCAATCTATCCCAAAGAAATGTTTGTGTTGCTCCCTGTAGAGCGCGTAGGCGTGCTCCAGTATATATTCGACCGAGGCCAGCACTAAATCCTTTGCGAGAGAAGGAGCACCATGCCATTTAGACTCAAGGCTCGGCACTGCTATGACGAGGCTGCGCTGGACCACTGAAATTTTCCTGGTTTTTCTCGGTTGGTTCAAAGTCGTAAAAAAGACTTTGCTACTGTTTTTATTTCATATTGGAAGCCTTGCAATCGAACTACGGACGGTTGCGTTCCACGTTGGCTGCGATATCTCTACGTAGAGTTCCTGATGCTCATCTTCTCTCGTATTCCACCACCAATCCGGGAAGGCCCGGCTTGGAAGGATGTACGTCAGCGGTCAGAATTTTCAAAGATTTGAGCCAAACTAGCGCCACTTGTCAATATTTGATAGCACTCATCCTCTCCACATTACTGGTAGATACGCTGGACGGCTTATCGAAGGAACCACAGTAGGTCAACTTGAGAATGACGATGTCAAATCGTGTTTGGAGCCAGTTTGGGCGCAAGACATGCTGGATTCAAACCCTATTTTTCACGACATTCACATGCCTTTGGAGTTATCGAAATTATGCCACCTTGCCGAACTAGAAATGCTCAGGCAAATGATCGGCAAATGAAAAAAGTCAATGCTGAGCAGGGTGAGACGCCGGTGCACTGTGAAGTGAACGGCGTGTCCTCGCCCACGCCCATCTTTGGGCTAATCCTTGCTGTGGCCTGGCTTGCGGAGAATCCAGACATGTCATTCGCGAAAATTAAGGGCACGAAGAGATTTTCGCGGAATCAGTGTAATAGCCATAACAAGTAGCGAGAAGCGAGCTGGTCGACTCACCGAAATTCAAAATTGGATGCTACGTCAACAAATACGTTGCGGCAATTTCGCTGATCCTGGAAGAATTGCAGCATTAAATGTAATTTGTTGGAGGAATCATGGCCAACACTGATATAATATTTGTGCTGATCAGTTTAGACTTCGCTTGCTCTAATATCAGAACATGACCTCAATGAAACATGGTAGGACAAAGCGGCTACTTGAAATGAGGTGCATGCATGTGAGCCTTCGCAAAAAGGACTACTTTCGAATCTGTCGTTCTTCTCCCCTGCGTTATGGCAAACAAGTTGCAGAGGTTTTTCGAAATCATACACTGAGACGTGGCTACTAAACCAGCATGCATGGGCAGAACAAGAGAAACAATGACTCATCTGATGTGCACCAATACTTTCCCGAAGAGCTGTACTGATTTGATTTATTGAATGGTTTTCGACACCTTGATCAGCGAACTCTTTCCGCATTTCTGGATGTGCTCTCTGCGCTGTGTAAAGACATATCCAATTTTCGAATATCTAATTTCCGAAAGAATAACGTACCTGGCAGCGCCAGAAAAGCTAATTTTGCGAATAATTAGATACATATGTTTTGAAAAGTTCTGAGGAAGATGGCTCTTAGGAGATTCGGCCATGAGCACCAGTGATGGTTTACTTCTTCGGAACCATTCCACCATTACCAAGATCGTTAACAACGCACGCCACGGAGTTCTTCAGTCCTTTTTAAAAATATTGCGTCGGCGTTGATCACAATGCATATTGCAGTTATGATCGAACTGAGTCTGAATTGAAGCTGAATCACCCTACTCGTCAGCTTCGGGGAGGCGAAAAATATTGTGACGCCGAATGACGACAGCTTTAAAATGGAGATGAAATTCGGGATTAATGCCATCGAATTTTTCCTCGAATAGAATTTCGATGAAAACAGTAATTGTTGCTACTAGAGATTGCATGACATAGTAACGAAATCACGAGAAACCCAGACGAGGCCGAAATCTCGATTAGGCTAGAAATTTAGCCTCTCCCAGGAGTAGCTTACTCTCCTAAACATGTGCATTACTGTAGCATTTTCCTGCTCATTCGTTTTCCTTTCCTTTCCCTGCATCTAGTACAACCCAGAAAATATTTGAAAACATAACCAATTATTGTCAGACAGCATTTCTACTCATACCTGGCTCCACACGTTCGGTAATCACTAGTGATTAAACCGAGGGATTACGATAGTGTTTGTATAAGTTTGGAAGTACATGCACCAGTGGAAGCAGTAGTTAGGGAAGCGAGATGTGGCCGAATAAGCGCCAGTTCGGCGCCCAGCGCTCCCATTCCTTTCTGAGCTCCGCCGCCTGTGCTCCGCCCATCAGTGTGTTGCTAGCAGCATCATTGTTCTGATCTTTTGGATAAGGTATTCCACTTCGAGCGCGTATCCTATAACTTTCTCATGGGATGCGTCATCAATCAAAGCATGATCTTTGCTGGTATGATGGTGGCTATCAGTTAACATGTGCAAACGACCTCTTAATTGGTTGCTAGCTCGTCCATTATCGGAGGTCAACGGGCAAAGAAAGGGGTCCCATTTTGCGCCTTCTTGACGGATTTCTTTGCTTTTTTCGCCACTGGGGCATTATTCAGCATCTCCACTTCCACTATGAACCCAACCCAATCTTATCGTAATCTCTCGCTTTAAGTGCAATTCAATGTTCACGAAAAGGTCGGATGTGAAGAAGGGAGGAATATACCTAGTGAAAGGCAGGCGGGCCC
>MU870384.1:17242-32602 GCA_036418205.1 Ostertagia ostertagi | reverse complement strand
AGTGAGTCACTTTTTAGTTCTGCCTATGGAAGGAGCTTTCGTTAACATTTTGCTGCAAGACCCCGTCACCGGCGGTTTCCTGTGGAATAAAAAGCTTGCTGATGGACAAAATGACTTTTTTGTCCCCTCCTGCAGTTACGTGGAGCATTCATAGAAATGATGGCTGAAACTTTTCGCTGTCCATCAGCCTCATGCCACAAGCTGTGAAAGGATGGTGTCACTTGCTTTCCATAGTCTGTGGGATTTTGGAAGCTAAACGGATTCAGGATCTAAGAGGTAGCCCCATATGAATGAAGCCTACAAGTCTTAGAGACGTTTTACATACTTTTAGCCCAGAAGTGAGAGAAATAATATCGGGAACACAAATTGAACTGTAACAAGGTTCATACTGTAGGGCAATGAAGTATGTATTTGATGTGGTAGTGAGAACAATCCCTGTAAACTTATAGAAATGAAATACGCGGAAAAGTTGGATGGTTCACGCTGTTATCACACGAGTGGCAAACTGAGCTGATAGACCTATACTTCGTTCGCTTTGAAAGGATTTGCTTGATCTAGCTCAATATTTATTTCCAAAAGTGGTTGTAGCGACGTAGCGGAGAATCGAACCCTTTCTCTAACCCATGCAATTTGCACGGTTCCGAATTTGCGCCTAATATTTCGATTTTCAGCAAATTCAATTTCTGCACGGTCTTGTCTAAAAAACCAACTTTCCTTCTCCTGACTCCCTCGATTGTCTATCTCGGTGGAGCATCAACCATATACAGGAGACCAATGTAGTGCGACCTTAGCGACGACCTCTTCAAGCAGGAAGTCATCGGCAAAGTCATCATTGGTTTCCTAAAAATGACATTTTTTATTGAGCTGTTCAGCATAATTGGACTACGATTAACGCCGTGTGGCGATGAAAATCGTGTTCGAATCAGGTCGTTTCACGGGTTACGGTATATGCGCAGTTAGTGCGGACGAAATGCGATAATTATTGGCACCGGCCTTCGAAACACATCCGTGCGGACAGCCATCTTCCAAGCGAAGCGTGAGCATATTTGTATTACGGTAACTTATGAACGCAGGTGATGGCGGTCGATGGCGTTGCGCTGAGGTGGTGTCAATTTACTTCACAAATCTGACACCTCAGCGCATTACGGTAATTACCGTACTACGCGGCAATATGTGAAGTGTTGTCGATGAGAAATTGGACACCAAAGCAACTGACTCGAGACCGCTTTGTTGTCGTATGGAACCCTTTGAGGTGGAGACGATGCCGAGAAAACACCTCATTCCTGCTCACAGCAGGTCTGCTCAAGCGTCGTCTTTTCTTTACCGAGTTTAAAACGTTCTCACATATCTGAAAAAATTCTAAGTTGTTCTTTTTAATGCTGTGGAGTCTATCGACAACGCGCGTTTCAATTGCTTTTCATAAATGCTCATTGAGAGCGACGTTTTTTTGCCGCAACGTTTTTCTATTAGGTCGGTCCACAATTTTTGAGAACCTTTGGTGTTTTTCGATTTATTACTTATCTTATTTCTCTGATCTACTTATCCAGCATAGTATACATCATTATTATTAACAACATATCACCAATGCGAGGGTGGGTATTCAGTGCCTCTATTGTGGACTTTCATAGAGTTCTGATCGAAGGAAAATTGTAGTCCCGAATCAGTTCTCAACCCAATCTGACATCATCAAGTTCCTGTTGGTTTCCTATAGTTCCTTCGGATGACCATCTATAATACTCATTGGTGATGTGGACTGGGTGCAATGTGCTAACAAATCCACGAGCCGCAGTAGATTTGCTCAAACGATTCGGGAGTTCTGACAGTACAAACCCAACTCCCTCTGAATTCGAACTTCCTGAGTCGTTGGCGCAATACGGGAGGGCCTTTGCGCTGAAGACCGGCATCAACTAATACCAGTGTCAGTGATGGGAAGAATCGTTGACAGCTTGATGGCAACGCCTTCAACTTGAAAGCAAAGGAAGACAAAATCTATTTTTCTCTGAGGTCGTTCGAGCCCGCCTTGCTAAGAAAATTCCTAAAAAATTGGAGACTCTCGGGCGGTCAGTTCTTTTAGCTCCGCCTTATAGCACTAATCCTGCGTCAACGAACGACTATCCGCTCTCCTCTCTCAATCACCTTCTGGAGAAGAAATCTCACTTGAATCACCATAAAGTCAAAATCGACATCCAATATTTCTTCGATCAGAACTCTATGAAATTCTACAAGAGAGACACTGAATACCCACCCTCGCATTGGTTATATGTTGGTAATAATGGTGATGTATACTGTGCTGAATAAATACATCAGAGAAATAAGATAAGTAATTAAGTCGAAAAACACCAAAGGTTCTCAAAAATTATGGACCGACCTAACACTTACTCAGCACTGTTAGCGTTGTTCAACGCGACTAGAATTCACCTTAGTGAAATAACACGCTGGAGGTTCTAATTCGCGGCAAGTTGAATAACTACGAATAGTGATATGAATCAATAAGATCCTCTTCCCAACCGATCATCAAAATGAGCGATGATCGCTTGAAAGGCATTTCTATTCGATGTCTACATAACCAATGAAAGTCGATACGAATTCATGGGTTTTCCAGAGTTCTGTTCTCTACTTTCCGAAAATCATCTGTCGCAGCTTCATACCAGTTAGGAAAATATGATAAACGGAGCCCTCGATGTTTGACATATCGGTTTCGTAATAACTTCGTATCAATCCGTTAAGAAAACGAATAGCAGGTGAATGCGGTTGGCTTGGATGATGGTTTGCGGGGCACACGATGAAAATTCGTCTTTTTCTTTTTGAACGACTCTATTGCTAAGGTCTGATGCATGTGGTCACTTGTTCCTGGAATGACTTAACGAACTTGTATATGTTACCCTTTTAGAAATCTCTGGGCTATTTGGGAAAAAAAGAAGTTAACGTCACACGCGATCTTGTGTTACATTAGGATTCTCCCGTTTACGGGAGGATTTGAAGATCTTGACTTCATCCAGCAGAACCCCCACGTAAGGGATACCACAGAAGCAGTCTAGAGGCTCACGTAGTGCAACTTATCCACGATGCCAACTGGCGATGAGAAGAACCCAGGCGTAATCCTATTCTTGTTAACCGGTCGAGTTGAAAATGCGTTTCCCCGAAAACCTTAAAAACAAGGCAGTTGAGACGATCTATTAGGCTCACGTTTACACGTCGTTGCAGGAAGTCGATTTTTCCTTTCAACACGAATCTACTTTTGATACATAATGTGTTGATACTCATTCAAGTCTGGAAGGCTGTTCAGGGTCCATACCACCTAATGGGAAATTCTGCTACCCACGTGTTATATTGATTTACTGTATCCTTTGAGAATTTCACCGAACCATTTCCTCATAGAATGTACCAAGTCTGTAAGGCTTTGTTCTGAGAGTTTAAGTTCAAACACTTTAGTAATGAATATGTGCGGTTATTCGGCTTACCTAGTCTTCTGTGTAGACTTCTCATTAGTACTGCAACACTGAAAGTTTTCAAGAGCCTATGGAGCCTTGTACGGAGGTCTCGGTAGCTCGATAGGGTCAAGAATGCCAGCCACAAATATGAGGCCAAAACTGCTACATATGTGAGTACAATCGAGTTGTAAGCGCAAAGTAGCATAGAATTCCCGACTCAGCTTAAAGCGAACTGTGCTGCAAAACTTCCGCAGTAATGGCTTCTATGTCAAAAAGAACTTATATTGTATCAACTAACTATTTCTTAGGTAGACGATTGTCAGAAATAAATCGGATGCAGAGTTGAATTGTACCCCTCATTTAACACTGCATTTCCTGCCACTTTGAACCGCTCAATTCTGGAAATCTCACGTAGCATTCTTCATGTTTTAGCAGCGACTCACTTGCGTAACTTATTTACCAATAACTCCTTTCAAGCTTCCTTTGCATGAAAGTTGAAGTCCTTCCTGGTTAGCTGCGCTAATGTGTAGCGGAGTTCTTCTCAGGAGCTTTGAAAATGGGAAATAAGAGAGAAATGAGACTGCGTGAAGCTTTGTTTCGCACTCGTTACCTTATGGAAACTTCAGATGACTTTGCTATCTTCGGGAATACCATTCAAGATCAGGGCAAGCTGTTTCTATAAGAAAGCAAATCACATTCTCTTAGCATATAGGACTACCGAAAGCGAGTCGGTCATCATAGGCGTATCAATAAATGTTTTCCCACAATTACTAGAAGGAAGCTATTTGCAACACTAGCTAGGTAGCCATCTTATTAGTATTAGTTTTTGTTTTATGCTTGTGAAAGGAGACGATTAGCGTATGGGAGTACTGTAATTTACCTGCTTTTCTGACAGATCTCAAGGGTAATCTACAAATTAGAATTCACATGAGTTTTTCCAAGGTAACGAGCTCCCACATGTTTAGCAATGCACCTCAGCACCTACAGAAATGTGGCAATCCCTACCCTATAGATCTCTACCATTCCCTATAGATTCTACCACGACTTTCTGGTTAACTGCTCATGTGTCGATTATGACAAAACAGCGAGAAACATAGTCTACAGTAGAGATACTGGAGTAAGTAAAAAACAAACAATAGTCAGTAATAGGTGACTAGCTGTATGCGTGGATTTTCAGCTGTTTCCATGAACTGATCTTATTACGGCATTTCGTAGATGTTTACCGCTACCTGTTCTATTTCTGGACGATCTGCTGGCTCACGTCGGCAATTACGGCTAAGCTGAAGCCTTATTAGATATCACATCTTTGATATATATAAGAATAAATGAAAGAGTAATAGGAAAACAGGAAGTAAAGTGGAATGAGTCTGAGACTTAGTGGATAATGTTAAACTAGCGAGCAATTGATTGCAACTGAAAGAAATGGTGATATTCCTTATGGAGAAGCATAAGGAAATCGGCGTTACTGGACTGGGGTCAGTGCGGCCAGCCCATGAGACAAAGCAAGTGCTTTCTTCATTTTGCGTGACGCGTATTCAACGGCCGAATGAGGCTATGGAACCCACTTCAGGCTAGCAAAAGCATCTCGTAGCGACATGTGATGGTACAAGTGGCAGGCGGCTGGGTATATGGCGCTATTACATTATCGCTCGTTTTTTATATCTAGATGCTACTCGTTCGAACAGCTGGACAGCTGACTTATGGTTGAATTAATGGTATCTTGCTTATGTTGAGCTCGATTCAACAGTTATCTATCTCTGACCTTAGCGCTTGAATACGCGAGCTTACTAAGATCTGACGTGGAGCGCTGCACAACATTTTTCAAATGCGAAACCCCTTCAAATGGGATCATTTTTCATTTATAAAATTCGATTGGTCCCTCCTGCGCGCCTGCAGCGAATATTCTTGCGCGCGCTCCCCAACGCACTAGCTACAGTATCCCTGGCTGCAAACCAACCCGACCGTGAACACACTTCAAGACGCCCGACGTATGAATTATCTTTCAACTCTCAACCTCATTGTCGGACTTATTAGTTCAAGGAGTTGCAAAAGTCGCAGGCGGGAGAATGACTAACTGCTTGTCTTTCAATCTAATTGAGCGGCCAATAATAGTGGCGTACCCAGAAGTGTTTCCTGATGTTTGTAGCACGTGGGAATGTGATGTGGGAAGCGGAATCAAGTCTGTAATATCTTTGGTCTTTTTCAGTTTGAGAAATATTAAAAAACGCTTTTTATCTACCATACACATTAGTTATAGTCTACTCGTATTCGACTCGCCGGCAGGGAGTTGTAGGTTGAGGAAGGAGAATCAGGCTTGTAGAGTCGCTTCTGGTGGGATAACGTTTATACCATTTTTCAGGCAGTTAAGGTTCTGTGGGCACAGTGTTATGCAAACGTTGCATATAACGCGGACGCATTCACGAGAATGAATTCTTCGATCCATGCGTCGTCAGCATTCAATTCATTCATGCCTTTCAAGTTACTGATAATTATAAGAGTATGTCCTGGCATTAGAGCAAGCGTTAGCAGGGGCGAGCCTTATTGTTAGTCATAATCTCTTCGAATGCACTTATGACTTCAATTACCAGTTGAATGGTCGAAACACGTCAGCAATGGATTGAATCAGCACGAATTTTTATCTTCCAGCATCTCCTTTTATTAAAACTTCATCATTGGAGAACCGAGTGGCGTTGCTTAATCTCGTTTACAGGATAACTTACGCGCATGAAGTAAGACGTACTCATAAGTTCCCCACACCACCAATATCTCTAGCGCTTCGCAATATAGGAGTGCAATATGTAGGGAGCAATGCCCCTCAAGTGATTAGCAACACGTCCTATTTTCTTTTGAAAAACCCGACTAAGCTCAAGCAGGAGAGAAGATTTTGAAGGGCGCGTGGACCATCTTTACGTTTCTCAGAGTTTTTCCTAGGCATACTTTTGGAAAATGCCGCGGTATACTGCGAACGAGCTGTTTGCCTCTACATTCGACAAACATTTATTTAATTATCTATTATCTGTTATGAGTGCCGGAAGTGGCGCAGTGACAAGGTCCGGGATCAAATCCTGGGTCGTGAGTCGCCCGGGCCAACCAAGCCTTCCATCCCTCCGGGGTCGGTTAATTGGTACCAGACTTGTCTGGGAGGATAAAAACACTGACTTGAACATCGGCTGGCCCCCGCAAGTCATTGTATAGGCCACATCGCATTCAAATGCCACTGCGAATGTACAAATGGAAGTAGAATGCGTGCCGCATCCCAAAAGGGATTGATCAACGGCAAATGCTTTATCCTTTATCCTTTATAATCCACTGTAACAAACTAGACTCAAAGGAAAAGCAGGCGATTTATATAAAGAGTAAAGGTAGAGTGAATCAGCTGGAGATACCAAGTGTCCAGATACTCGATGTCTAAACTTATACTAGTTGCTCGAGTATATAGGTGCACAAACCAGTCGAATGCATACACCGACTGAGGCTTCGTTTGCTTCCGGGTGTCCATCCGCCAAGGCTTCTGTGACGATCATTCCTTGCCAAACACGGCGGGTCTTCACGTATTGCTCGTCAGCAAACGTCATTTTAACTTGTTTTGGCCAGTGGTATTATTAATTCGAGGGTAACACAACGAACGTTCACAGATCTCTATTAGTCTATTCGTCCCGGGTTCTAAAGCTGTGAGAGGCGAAATTTTTCTTTGAGAATTCAGTTCCAATGAAAAATATGACCGGTTTAAGCTATGGAATCGTGTCAAAGACTGCTGTGAACCGAGTCGTGGTTTTGCTCGCTCCACGCTTCAGTACATCAAGTTACAGTTATGTTTTGCGTTGATAAATTTTCTGTTCGCCATCTTAAAACTATATTGGAGTTTTTTTGCCATGGTTTGGGAAGAAATAGAATCGAATGAATATTCCAGATGAGATAGAATGCGTGGCGCATTTCGAAAAGGATTCGATAACGCCAAGTTCCTTTAAGCTTCAAAATAGCGTGAAGGCAAGCGCGAAAAGAGACTTGACTACTGCCTCCAACTCCCACCTTGAAAAATTTTGGTCTTCAGGATTCAGGTAAACACCGGAACAGATTTAATTTTATGCTGTACAAAACATTTAGCCCATAAATAGACCACTGGGTGATCAAAACCCTGAAATTGAAAAGTGTTACCTTACAAGGAAAGGTCTCCAGATCAACCCGACTAATGAAATGAGGTGTGCACCGTTGCATTCAACCTGAGCCGTTTAAGCTTAAGAATTGAAAATGAATTGCTTTCTATGTCTGCTGAACTATTCTTAGAACAGAGTTATGGAAGTTTTTTTGCGCTACCTTAGATGATATCCTTACCAGAACTCTTTCACAACTGCTTCACACAGGCTTCTGTGATTTTGAAGGAGCAAAGATCCCAAGAGCCTTTATTGCTATGTTGCTGATAAGAGCAAAGAAACAAATTCGCCAAAAGTCGATCCAAACCTCCTACCTGTGTGCCCGAACTAAATGCGCTTTTCCGCTTTATAATATCGCTTAGTTGACCGTCTAGCAGATGCAGAAAGCGGGGAGAGTAAGTGTCTCAAGGCGTTTTGAATGGCTGGGTTCACTAGTCGGCCTTCCCTTGTTATCACTGAAAAACAACTATTCAGCTTCATGAGTGAAAAAGAGAAATTCCTTATGTACTAGACGTGGTTACAGGCGCTGCCCGCGATACCGTAATCCTCCGAGAACCTGTTCTAGTGTGTTGGCAGCCACAATTGCGTTGCACGTGCCTGCATACAATTCAGCAAAAATAGTGGGTAGCCTCAATCGCTGGGCTTATGTGAAGGCAATCGGAGAATTTGTGGGTAGAGAATTGGTTTAATATGTTAGGGATTAATGCGGCTCAGTTTCATCTGAACCAAAGTAGGAGCAAATCTGTGGATTGTTCGAGGATCCACCGCTAACTGCAAGGATCCAGCTGGTGAAGGAGAAAGCCTGAGCTCTTGTGACATGTCTCAACCGTACCTCTACCACTCGGTGAAATCCCGATTGCATGAATTCGTAGCAATGTTATACCTGTCCAAAGGTAACTCGTCACACACTATTAAATACTTTCCGAAACGCTCTAGTTAAGAACACGTAAATACCGCCGCCGTCATCGCTCGAACGACGTTATTGAGGCATAACCCACGCTAGCAATCAAGTGCAATTGTATTCTTTTCGCCATGTATTACGAATGTATGGGCCCCTAGAAGCACATTAAGATGTGACAATCATTGCATGGAAATCGTTATGCAGTTGCATGGAATCGCCTCCGCATTTGTGGATATCGCTTACCAGGAAGGTCTTTCAGGGCGTGACGAGCTTTTTGAAAACGGTCTTTTGCATGATATAGGGGCAGATGCGGGACCACAGAAACCATGTTTAATTTTTCCTGAACGGCCCTCTGAATACCAGAAAAGGGGGTCCCTAGTTCGATTCCTCTTGGTGACAAATTTTTGCATTTCGAGTTGACGTTCCAAAATTCGCGCAAAATGGAGTTCTGATTGTTCTGGTTGGTTCTAACTCCATTTTGCGCGAATTTTGGCACGTCAACTCGAAATGCAAAAATTTGTTACCACGAGGAATCGAACTAGGGACCTCCTTTTCTGGTATTCAGAGGGCCGTTCAGGAAAAATTGAACATGGTTCTGTGGTTCCCGCATCTGCCCCTATATCATGCAAAAGACCGTTTTCAAAAAGCTTGTCACGCCCTGAAAGACCTTCCTGGTAAGGTCTTCAAGAACAGCTTCAGATCTATTTGTTCTCCGCGCCGTGACTGCGCTCCGGCGCCCTCTCATAGTGTTGCGCTCTTTCTCGCACTCATTCTCCTATTCGCGCTTGGTCTCTCATTACGTTAGAACAGCCAATAACGAAGGTGAATAAACCCTGACTTTAAGCGTTTTCGACAGATTCTTTCTCTTTTCTCATTAGTGCCGTCCATTTCGTAGCAATGCAAGTGCGCGAATCACACTCTTGTGATCCAGCATGCCTTTAAAGCGAGACTGATGAAAATTGCAACACTAGACAACTATTATTACTTAACTAGTAAGCATAGTTGCCAAAGCTCGTGATGCCCTCAAAGGTGCGATTAGTTGTTTTATGGTCATGTGTGAGATATGAAAATTGCCAGTAAATATTTGTCCGCATATTTTCAAGAAAAATTCATCTTATAAAGGGTTTGTACGTAAGGGAAAAGGTTGGTCTGCGAACGCATAGTAGTTTAGGCCTGTGCCACTTTAGCCAAACCAAGCACTTCACATCTCCCAAAGGGTTTCCACAATTTATGCAATACATCGAATGGATACTGGGATTCTTGAAACCCAATCTATTGAATAACCACAAGACTTACCTTCAGACTGTGTTCGCTGTTACAAAGCACGAGTTCTTCTTTAGTTACACTGACCAGGATTTTCTGCATCGCCAACTGATCATAACTGTAGCATTTAGGACTTTCATTCCCAGAATGTTGCTCAAAATTAATTACTGCTGCGAAGGGACTGTAAGAGTTTTCTAGCATAAAGCGAGTGCTCCCCGAAGCATGCATTTTTAATTGCGTCCAGGAAATTACTGTCACTTGCATAGTCTCATATGACTCGCCAGATAGGAGAGTTTCTTTCGTTCTGGCGGTACTTCAGTGGACTCTGTTCAACTAGAATAAATAGATAAATAAATATAAATAGATAAAATAAATAAACAAAGGCAGATTACAGCATTTCTCACTGTAGTCTTTTCTCTCACCATCAGCCCCAAAAATCCGTCTAGGAATTCAACTAGGCAAGCAAAGGATGACAGGTTACTACAAATAAACTGGGACCGCACTGGATTAGAAACGAAAGAGCTAGTTTTTACTCTTGCTGCGGACACATGACTCGTGGGCAAAGAACGCATTGAAAACCCTGTGCAAGGCTGCAGCAGTCAAATGTGTGGCGCACTCCAAACGAGCTCCCTCCAAGTGCATTCAGCAACTTTTTGAAGTTTTCGATCAGGAATTTCTATTTTTTGGGTCATTTCCATTAGTGGTGGACGGAAAACGTTACACAGATTTACGGAAATGAAGAGCGGAAATGCGATTCGGCCATATTTTAGTAGCAAGGGAACGTGCACCTGATTCTCGCTGGAACTTCGCTTGCCTTTCAGTGCAATTTCGAACTCTGTTCGCAAATATTGAGCTGCTGAACTAGTCAGGGATATCAGTTTTGTTTTTTAGCCGATCTTTGCCAGTAAGCCAGCTTCTAACGGATTGAGTTAAAAGCAACCCCGTCGAGACTTGAGCTCGAGGAATGGGCGTGTGATTGCCATGCCACAGGTTCGTCATCACCCAGCAAGATGTAATTGAGGCAAAGTTGTGTTATAAAGTTACTATAGAAATCAATACAACACATCATTCACCCTTTATTTCGGAAAACGAGAAGAGCGTCGAGTGCAGACCACACACCACAAATTACGACGGCCAAGAAGAAAGAAAAGAAAAAGCCATTTTTCTCCGTCGTCGTCACTGGTGTGTGGTCTGCACTCGACGCTCTTCTCGTTTTCCGAAATAAGGGTAAGCCGCTCTGACGAAAAGCGTGTAGTGAAGTACAGTACCTCCCATAACTTTGTTAAAAAAGACGCGGAAGACGCGGATCCGCGTCTTTTTCGTCTTTTTGCTATAATTTGATTTCTGATCGCTTTTCGACATGAAAAACTATACCATTAGACTCAGCTCGTCGAGTGCTATTAGAATGTCCTCTCAGATTTCAGAAAATTTCATTTTTCTATTCCAAAGTACCTGAGGCTACTCATTAGCGAGCGTCGCTCGCTATAATTACAGTAGTGCTATTGCTTCCCACACGCACTGTCTAGGGATCAAATCCTGGATCGTGCGCAGTTTAGACCAGCCAAGCTTTTCATTTCTCCGTGTTCATTCAGTTGTTACCGGGCTTGTCAAAAAGGCACTTAAATAGCTGGTCCTGGCCCTAGATTATATAGGCCAATCAAATTGCCGCTACGAACTAGAACGTGTGGTGCACCTCCTTAGGGTCTGACAAACACCCTAAATCCGTTCCCATTCTTTTATACATCTGATTTTGCATTTTCTGAGGGTCTTAATGGCTTGGGTCCACCTGTGAAGAGATTCAGGGCATCATAATCCCTGGAGCGGAAACATGCGCTACTCGTTCTATGAGGGGCATTTTGGAGCTATTCGTTGTGGGCGAACTTCTCGTTGCGCTCGAACGGTCTTGCATAATTCAAGAGACTAATGTCGTTGGGGACTTCGACTAGTGCTGAGGATTTAGCAGCGGGTTGGTGCAACTTACCTATTTAGGCAGGATTCACACTTATGAGGGTCGGTTCTCAGTCGATCGGGGTAGAATGGTAACCTTTGCTTGTGGCAAGCGCAGCTCTTCCAGCAAGCGGCGATTGTCCAAGAAGATTCACCAAGTTTTCGGTGTAACCTGTCTTAAACTCTTTTAAGGAAACGCAGACTTTAAAAAATTTAATGAATTTGGAAAATACCTATTTGTACGCAACACTGGTCAACTTCGGATGAGAATGGACCGTCGAACTGCGTGGCGCAGTCCACAATGTACTGACCAAACTCAGAAAGCGTATCTCTTTTCCTCTTGATCAGACGTCGGTACGTGATGAGGGCGGCCACCTATCACGCACACGCCCGACCACACTCGAATGCTCCGCCTTACACGGCCGGTTCGGCAAGCAAGCCTTAACATCCTTCGTTGCTATTGGCGGGCACCAGACTTTCTGCTGGGAAAAATTGTCGAGTTGCACGTAAGCTGGCCCCGCGTAGCTAGTGGATGTGTGGGAAAAAGCGTATCCGAACGCCACTAGGATTCTGGGTGGAAGTGGAAGGCATGGCGCATCAAAAAAGACTCATCGGACGCATCGGCACCTGTTGCTTTAGTTTCGAGACACGAAAGTGGTTCTCGATCCCCCCCCCCCCTGTCCTATCTCTAAGGCCTGCTAGCCATTGTAACGCCAATAAGTGTGAGATTCGTCAGCCCATCAGTTTATGAAAGTTGAATGTTGAGAAGGGGCTCTGTGGTTCTGTACGATGGCCAACTGGAAGCCTCCATCGTCTGAAAAGGCTTGAATAATGACCAGCTTTGGCATACAAATACTCGCCCACCCATGTGACTTCAAGATAAACAGATTCACCTTAGTTCAGTTCTTTTTCAGTAGTGCCACGGCGATTATCATTCTGCTCTTGCCGTAATTGAAATGCATTAGCAGGCATTGGAAGAACTCAGTCCTTTCAGGATTGTACGGATTAGAGTTGGAAGAGTCGTGCGATTTCCGTTTATGGGCTTTCATAATACTGTAGAATAATATACGATCATCAGCTATGTCATCCATAATTTTTCGGTTTTGATGGTTGGGAGGGGGGGGGGGCGGGTTGGGGGGGGTTTGCATTGTGCTCTCCAACACTATGGATTTGGTAAGCGTATCTGGCGATTAGTCTAGATCCCAAACCTATGTGTAAACATCAGTGTTAGGCGGAGGTATGCGATATGGCGAGTGGGCGATTAGCGACTAGGCCGGCCTCGACCCATGGCGGAGCAAAAATTAATACATCACGCTCCCTTATCGGCCCTTCTCGCCTACGCGCCCGCTAGCTGCATAGTCGACGAAATTGTTACGTAACGATCGGCAACGATACGCCTACATAAGGATGAGGATGAAAGCACCCATGATAGGCGTGTCACCGGAAATGATGTGGCTACTGCCGCACTTGATAGAAGTTGCATGGATTAAGCTGTTGCCAGCTTGCTTTGCTGACATTCGGCGATGTACGTTGGAAGACAGCTTATCCGCGCGACATCCTCAAGTGCGGCTAGTGCGGTGGCACGCCTACCCAAACTCTAGTATATCGACTGTACTTCTGATAAAGCACCCATCTAGTCAGAAAACCCCTAAGGGGATTCACATTTTGACCCTGCAGTGGGTCAGGGAAATGGGCCTGAACAGGAATTAGGAAACAGCCGTCGTTATTTGTTTTTTTTTTTTTGTGTTGGTGTTTTTTTTGTTTTGTTTTTTTTGTTATTGAGGTTTTAAGGGTTTTTTTATTTTTATCAAAGGTGCGCTCCGGAAATAAGTGGTTCACGTGTCATTTTTTTATCAGGAAGCCAAAGGAAGCTCTCCAGTAGCACAGATAAGTAACAGGGCAGTGGCCCGCCGAACCCCATTCTCAACGGATGGAAGTCTTTACAAATCGGAAGAGCAATCGCTGTTTCAGGACCTGGAGACCCAAAAAAGTATATGGTTCCAAATTTTATGCGCATATTTCGGATTTTATTTTTTCGTATCTCTTTTCAAGGTCCGCATATAACAAAAGTAAATTATTAGGAACCCTATTAATTTGCGATTGTTTATAGATATGCGCTGCATCTATGACGTTGCTGTAAATGAAGCGAGACCTACACCGACCGAAATCATTTTGGGTACCAAGGCGGCGAAGGAATGAGAACGCACGTTCGCCTAACCCCACACTTGTGAGCCATAAATGGCCACGAGCTTCGGTGCAAGCTGCAAACAGGTAAATTCCTTATCACTAAGGTCTAACTCGTGCGTGCCGACTTCGGAACTTTTCACCACTCCTTAACCACCCATCCCCCACAACACCATGAATGTTTCTATGATTCCGTAGGTGTTCAATCCTGAGACCAATCGACGCACTCAAACTCCGTCTACTTTCCCCTCCGAAACGGCGGGTATCCGACAGGAAACCCATCGCGCGGCGAGAAGGCAGAGACGCAGATGGGTCAGCGGACGAGTCTGCAGCGCGTACTGTAGCGATTTGGCGTCAAGTTGAATAGAATGTACTATAGTACGTCTCACATCGCAGGACACGCGCTGCGACTCGTCCGCTGACCCGTCTGCGTCACGCCGCGCTACGGGCCGTGCCGGGTAACCCAAAACGGCCATCGACTGCAAGGGATGGGGAGGCAGAAGGGGAAGTGATGAGATGTCTAAAATGGCAAATGATCTAACTTTATCCATTTCACGCTTCTTTCAATAGTTCCAGCCACAATTTCCAAAAGGGCTGGCAAACGTGACCCTCCCTTCGATCACTCTGCAACATGAGCCCAACAGTCACCACCACTATCCTCACTGAAAACCTAAAGAAAGATACAACTTCCTCTCTCTCCTATTCTTCACGTCGCCATAACGCAAGAACCGAGACACAAGACTCCTCAGCTTCGTTTGACTTGATTAGCTATCGGTTGACCCAGGTACTCTATCGAAAGTATCCTCTATTTCGGAAACGAGGAGAGCGTCGAGTGCGGACCACAAGCCACAAATGACGACGGGCAAGAAAAAAATAATTTTTCTTGTCCTTCTTCTTGCCCGTAACAACTTGTGACAAGGAAAAGCCGCTCTCCTCTTGCCCGTCGTCACTTGTGGCGTGTGGTCCGCACTCCACGCTCTCCTCGTTTTCGAAATAGACGGTAGTTGGAATGATTACAAAAGATGGGCGAACGCAGCTTTGGATCTAACCAGATCTTTTCATGCAGGTGCTTTTTGAGAGGAGAGGTAACACTCACATCTAACTAGTTGGAAATGGTCAACTACCAAGATGCGTTGGATATGAGATGAGTGTTGGTGTCCTATTCGCTGTGTACATGTCTACAGTGGTTCCACAATCTGTCTGCCTTCCGTTGGTATTAGTGGCGAAGAAGAGAGGAATAAAATAATAATAAATAATAATATTAGGTTGGCGGGAAAGTTTTGTCACACATTTTGAATTTTGCATATCCCCTCTCAGTTTGGCGGGATTTGAGCGTCAGCGTCAGCAACAACAGGCAAGGTAATACTGCTTCTATCAGTAACACTTAGTTGGTTTTTAGTTCCCCGGAGAACGATTTTGTCCCAGATCGTCAGCACCTGCGTCATGTCACACTTTTCCTCTACCACTCCGGCTCTAATATGAT
>MU870383.1:0-23123 GCA_036418205.1 Ostertagia ostertagi | reverse complement strand
TTGTATTGGACCCATTCCAGTTTTTCACATATGTCAAGTGACTCATCTCTCGCCCCCCCCCCCACTGGCTACTGATCACGGATTTCCTGCTCAGGCACTGAAGCCTACGAACATGCCGCGCGCCACGGCGGCGGCTGGCTCCCCGGGACCACATCGCGCCTAAAAAGATCATGGCAGATACTTACTTAGAACTTCGGTGCCACTCTTATTTGGTGTTTCATGCTGATCTCACCTAATTCGAGAAAAGATTAAAATAACTCAGATAAGGTAGCACATTGTCGTAGTTGCTTTCAGATCAAAAACAAGGTCGGGCGAAGAATCAGTATCTCAGGCAACTTCTCTGATTCTTACGGTTCTCAATATTTACATGACTCGAACTAATCTTATTCAAATGGAGCGGCAGGAACTCAGATTTCGTTGATAGCGGTCACTCTGCGTCCGCTTCGACTGTCTGCTACGTCAGCGCTGATACAGCGATCGAATTTCGAACCATCGACAGGACATGGGCAGGTGAGGAATTTTTGCGGATGTTTTCGCAATTTTTTTTATTAATGTTCCCTCTTTAACTGAAGTAACTGAGGTATATAGATACATTTGATAGTCTTTAACCCATTCGTGACAATGTCAGCCACCGGTGGCTGACAAAGATCTCACTCGAGCAATGGCATCCACCGTTGGCTACCGCGTTTCAAATGGGATTTGGAACATTTTCTTCCATGAAAATAATCCTCATACCCTCATTCATCTACGTCAGCCCTGGGTAGAGGAAATCTCCGTCCACTCAAATTTTATTGAACAAAAATTTCCTGACTGTACTGCCATTGCGCAATCCCGCGCGGTCGAATGGGTTAACTATCAAATGCATTTAGCAAGGTGTCGTAGCGAGAAACTCTGTTTTCCTGTTTGTTTTTTTTTCATTTCCATTTTCGGGGAACATTGCGCCATTATGACGCCAAATTTGCATTGATTCATAACCTCGACTATCCTTTTCAACCCACGAGTAGGTCGCTCCATGACTTCGGGACTTCGTCTACCCGACATGGAGTTTATTCTGGAAGAGGAAGAAAGCTTGTTGCTGTTCGCCCGTCACCTCCAGTTGATAATCATCCGGAGTCACGCCCCAGTTCCACTTTTTTCTGCGCGGGTGAACGCTCGAACTGCGGCTAAAACCCAATACGTGTTGAAACTCAGTGAGGTAACTTTCCAATCAACTCAAAAAAGAAAGCACCAAATTGCATCAATCATATTAATAGTATGGGCATGTCTGGTAGCCAAACTACAGAAGAAAAGACTCGAAAAGCATTCGTTGGAAAGGTTTATGAATTTAGTATGTTTATATATCTGGCTGCGCCTTTTTTTGAATTGCTGGAGACCGTCTGCTTAATTCCAGAATTTTTTGCGATTGTTTTAATTAGGTCGTTCGGTGCATTTCGCGCAACTTTTTCTGAAGGGCTCATGATACTGTTCGCCCCCTACTCGCCCTAAGCTTCTACTAGGGTTTATTTTTCTATGTTGGATTACTTCTTCACAGGCAGTGCTTCTAACATAGTAAAATGGAACTTAAAAGCCTTTAAAACACCCAAGTCCTACTCAACCAGAGCATATACTGGGTGAAATATGCTGACTTGACTGATCTCAAACAATTAGGCAAAGTCGAAACGGTCGTGGTTACCAAAATATTCGGCCTTCATCAGACAATGTAGCGTCTTTTGTAGTGTATCAAAAATCACGTGGTGGTCCCATAGAGTACTGGACACCCAGAACTTGTGCTCAATATCGGGCTCGGAGTAGTTCTGAAGACATCATTTCAGAGCCTCCATATGCTGCTTTTATCGAGTCTTCGAATATTTTCTTTCTCAGGGTCGTTATACCAGATGCTGCAACAAAATTCCAGAACACCTTTGGAAGTTTACCAACGATTCGAGTATTTTGTCCGGGCAGAGTGAATCTCATAGGTACGAGCTTTTTTTTCATTTTTTCGCTTACACTCGATCTTGTTCTTATTTGCGGTCTTATCCCATAATCAGCGTTCATTCCCAAATATCGGGATCGGACGCTGCTCTATCTTGATGCTTTCAATGCAAACGTCTCGATCCCCATCTTTCAGGTGAACATATCGATTATCACGGCTATGGTGTTCTTCCGATGGCGATTGAAGAGGGCACAGAAATTTTAGCAGCTCCGAATGGGAGGCAGGAAATTCGACTCGTCAATGTCGACACTCAGTACCCGTGAGTTTACCTATCATCCCGGTACTTTTTGCTGGTTTACGCACTTAGCCCCTATCAGGCAATCTTCGATCACACTGCCGTCGGATTGGAAAGGCGCTTCTCCGCCGCAGTGGTTTGATTATATTCTTTGTGGATGGAAAGGAGTTGTGAGCAAGTTAGGCGTAGATCAAATCGGATTCGACATGCTTGTTGGAGGTGTGTTGGCAAAGGATTGTGGTTTTCAGCAATAAGCAGCTACATTAAATGACTTGTGATAGGTTTCACTGGGATTTGAATATTATTACAGGCGAATAGATACTAGTGCATAAGTTAGGTTCCATCCCTCCTTCATCTGGACTATCGAGCAGCTCCTCGCTTGTCTGTGCTGCCGCCATGGTGACTTTGATGATACATACAGGAAATATTTTCAAAGAGATCACTCGGTTAGTTAGCATTTTGTCTTGTTTCATGAAGATTGCACTTTATCGAATATTTGTAAGAGAGGAGCTCGCCGATCTATGCTCTACTGCGGAGCATTACATTGGAACTCAGGGTGGAGGAATGGATCAAGCTGTGGAGGTGCGTTCAGAGGATTCTGTGCACTTTTACAAGCGTAGTCAAGGTTTCTCTATTTGCAGGTACTCGCTGTAGAAGGAAGTGCCCTCAAGGTTGACTTCAACCCACTTCAAGTACGAAAAGTAGCGCTGCCATCTCTTGCATCGTTTACGGTTCTTCACTGTGGCGATACGTTGAACAAGTATGGGTTTCCCGTTTGCTTCAATCCGGTTGACCAGCTGAAGATTTTCTATAATGCTCTTTTGCAGGCAGCTACTTCACAGTTCAACGAACGAGTTGTGGAGGGGAGACTAGCTGGAAAGGTGAACAGTATAGTAGTATAGTGGAAACCCGTGAAACCGATTTGCTATTGTAGTTGAAAATGGACAAGATCAGATGTTCACAAGCAAAGATAATGTCACGATGCCTGAAAATTATCGATGATTTGATCTTTTAGCTTTTGTTGCAAACTGCCGGAGATGTCGGTAGCCAGATCGTTGCGATTGAAGGATGTTCAGGTGAGCCATGCTGCCAAATAAGTGCCTAAAGACTTCATATGATGTCATATGTGCCAGATCAGGTTAGACTTTTGCGTCCGATAAGGGTGGGAAAGATAGGCACCGTGGTGCAACAGATAGTTCGCTTGAAGTAATCTAGTTTTTAGTGAGGAAGCGAGCTATAGGGATCGTGAATCATTTCGCTTTCACTTTTACACGTACCACGATAACGTCGAGGTCAAGGAAGAGGAAATATACCTAGTCGAAAGCCGTGCCGGCCCCCCCCGATGCGCGCTTCGCAGCGAAGGAAATGTCTTCAGTAGCCCAGCAAGGTCATACCTGCGCCGCTCCTTTGCCCGCCCACTCCCTCGCCTTCTGAATACAGAGCAGAGAGAGAGTGTGTGTGCGTGTGTCAGCGTTGAAGAGGCAGGACCGATAAGATTCGCATGCAAGTGCGAAAGGAATCAGGACAAAGTGCAGGGTGTCATTGCCTTGGGTGTTCTCCGACCGTTGCTCTTGCTTTTTTTTCTTTCATCCTATGCACCCGCCACTATCATTGATATTTAATAGCCTACCCTTTTCATCTTAACTCTACCTTCAATCTGAGCATTTTCTTCAAGGCTATTTGCTGGCAGTAGCCTTGAGCCATACTTCAGTGTAACTGCTAATGTAGCTATTCTTTTGAGAAAATTTGAGTCATGGTTTAGAGGAACCCATTGATTGCATTGTTGCGTTTTATTGTAAGTCATTCTTGTAAATGACAGGAGCATCAACATTTTCAATCATTTTCCTTCAGGAAGCTCTTGGAAAATCACTGGAAGAAATGGTGGTAATGTGTGAGTCGCTACCTGAAGAAATTTCTCGGGAACAATTAGAACAGATATTGGGAAAGGACGCGGTTGCAGAGTGCCTCAGTCCAAATACCCAACACAGTAAGTTGTTCATGTTGAAGTCGTTGTTTTCTTAGAGCAGTTTCCGCACTTGCTACATTCCATCTTTGGGGAGACTAATTGAAATACCATTTTTATTTTGTGTGAGTTCGGTCCGGCTATTTGCAATGTGTTGTACATCTCTGCATTCGCCCCACATGCTGAGCTCAGAACTGCTTTTCATATTTGCTTATTGGTGCTTTGAACGGAATTCTGGAGTTTCTCCCGCGCTGCTTTGCATGTTATTTTTACCGGAACTGCCTCAGTTGCTCGCATTCTTTTCATACAGGCGTCTGTGTGCAGATATTGATGCAGTAATGATGTCAAAAGTCTTTCTAGCTGTGTTGAAGAAAAGAGCAAACTAAATAAGGAGTTGATTCAGAAGTTTTCCACCTGTGAGCGTGGACCATATCACTGCACATTTTCGGTTTATAAATCCGTTAAGAGAGCCTTTAAGCGTATATGAAATGAACCCAACATCCGAACAGGAATGCAAAGATGTTCACCAAATTGCAAATTTCCTTTTGGACCTATCGACCTTCCCTGGCTAGTTAGACATTTGCACGGATTTCTTATTATTGATATTTAACACTAGCACTTCAGAAGAAAATCACTCATACGCATGATAGAGCGGATAATCCCCTGCTGTTGTTATCACAACCACGAAGAGGGGTGACTGTCAGTACTCTATATCGAACCCAGACCCTGTCCTTCTGGGTTTGGGTCGCTTGTACAGAATGCGACTCTTTTGCGCTGCAAAAGCGGAGAAGTCGCATTCTGTCTAGCCACTCACACTCTATCCTTTTTTGAGGAATGGGACGAAAATCTCTCTAAATTTCCTGTTTTTCCACCCAAAATCGCCTCAAGAAAAGGCCTATTTGCGACGTATGGTGTGCTAAAGCAAGCATATAATGGAAGAAATGAAAATATTATTGAAAACAAATGATTCTAAAGAAATTCTTTGTCCCTCTACTCGGGGGAAAGGATAGCATACGTCCTGTGACACTTTTGCTGGCCGGCTAACGATGTGCACTCAACGACAATATTGTGCGCGCGTTTTGATGAGTTACTGCGACCATAATTCTTTATCGTTCAAGTGGCATCGTTCAAACTGCGATCACGTGCTCGGCATGTCTACAGCGAAGCGGATCGGGTGAATAAATTTGAACAAGCATGCAGGAACAACGACATTTTTGAAATGGGAAGACTCATGACTGCAAGCCATGAGAGTTGTAGCAAGGTGAATTTTTACCCATCCGCTCATGCATTGTGAACTCACCACGGCAAACTTCCTTTCTTCAGGACTACGAATGCAGCTGCGCTTCGATGGACAAGCTAGTTGACGAGTGCTTAAGTGCAGGCGCCATAGGAGCTCGCCTCACCGGTGCAGGATGGGGAGGATGTGCTGTCGCTCTCATTGACAACACTAATCATGTAGATCTTGGGAAGAAAGTCCTGTTTAACAGTGAACCTTCAGCTGGAATTTCCGCATCATTCCTTTGAATACATTTAGATACTATAAAAAGGCGATCTTGAGAGAGTTATCTGTAATACTATTTGAATAATTGCTGATAACTACAATTGTTGTGAAAAATATCGTTCCAATAACCGAATGGTGGTGATAAAGTGGAAGAACGGGATAATATCATATTTTTAAGTTTATCGTAACAGTACTGGTGAACTTGTGATAAATCATTGGAATTCATAGTGTTATCAAATTGAGAAGCAAGGTCTCTGACTGTCGCTTTTAGGTTTTCTTTAGGTTGGAGTCAAAGCAACAATCCCAGATCAGATTGGGGGAACAGCAGACGATAATGAAAATATGGATGTCGAACAGCTTGAAAATCAAAAAAGAAGTAGCTAAGCGCCGATAAAACTCTTTACAGACTTAATCTCTTCCTTCTTGGAATAAGGGGGTGGAGCGTGCCTGGACGAGTTTTGAACTCTCTTGCTCCATGGCTCGTTTTAAATTAGCCGCTACGCTAATCCAGCGTGTCATGAGGTGTGTGCGAAGTCCATTAGTTCACATTAGACGTCAATAGCTCACTTTGTAAGGCGCTAGCGCCTTTGTCAACACTTTCCATCCACGACAACGATTACATGTCACGCTCGGCTACTCTATCTCTATCACAGAATAGATTAATCGGCACGCTCTGAATCAGGCATCTCCACCTAACCGGCAAGTTTTAGGTTGCAATTTCACTGCGGCTGGGAGATTCAGGTGGCGACAATAATTACACTCGGCATCACCTCTTTCGGCCTTTCAAAACTGTCGACGGAGGTTTGATGTAGAATCAAATAAATCATTATTACTGTGACGTCGAAATCTCTGATCACCACGCATCCAGGCACACATTGATGCTTTTTAGGATTGCGCCCCGATATCACTAATTCCATCGGTGGCTACAGCTGAATGTCAAGAGACGAGTTCCTAGCTCGAGATGGTTGCAAGCGAGAGAACTTACCAAAATGACTAACATATCACTTTCAAAAGTTGAAACTTTTTAATTTCGTGGACGGCCATGGTGAGACCATCGAAAGGTGGAGGACTTCCGATACCTTGGGAGTGATCTGGCAGCCGACGGTAGTGTGGATCAGGCGGTGAAGGCTCGGGTCAACGCTGCATGGATGAAATGGAGGGAGTCCACTGGAATCCTCTGCGATCGAAGGTGCTCCAGAGCGCTCAAAGGGAAGGTGTACCGGACAGTGGTAAGGCCTGCGATGCTCTACGGCAGCGAGTGCTGGGCCCCTGAACAAGAATCAGGAAAGGCAGCTCCACTCTGCCGAAATGAGGATGCTGAGATGGGCCTGGACGCGGCTGGACAAGGTTAGAAACGAGGACGTCAGAGCGGTCATGCAGACTGCCCCTGTCCAGCTGAAGGTACGGGAACAGCGTCTGCGATGGTATGGGCATGTGCTACAAGGAAAGGATCCCACCTCGACATGGCCTTTCAGGATGGGATGCATATTTCTGTACTAATCTTGGGACGCTGAATTCGAATCTGCCCTCCAAATCTGCTAAACGATTCTCTGAACGAAGTTGCGAAATCGTTTATCGGCGGAGAGTGCGTTCATGAGTCACTGGAGCCGCAACGGGGATGTGCTTCGGTGGCGCAGTTGGTAAGCGGATGGACTTGGGGACTCGAGATGGAGGTTCGAATCCTTGATGAGTACGCTAGTTTTGCCTTTTATCCTTTCGGCTCCTAAACTTTTGCAAAACGGTTCTAGACCCCTTTTTGACTAGTAGCACGCCTTTTCGACCGCGAACACGTGCTGAAAACAGGGTTTTGAGCACAAATTTCATTTCAACCACCAATGCTCAAGGAATGACCAGGAGAGGATTGTACGCAACCTCCATCGCTCGATTTCGCATTTCGACACCTTTCGGCAATCGTATTTGACAACATGTTTGGCCAGCAGAGGATTTCAAAACCTTTGGATGCCCATGTGCCACCCCAAAGAAGAAGCAGCGCAACAGTCATCTTCTCAACATACTCCCCATCAGACTTCCAGCGAAATGTTCTGCCCAAAGGTGGTGCTGTCTCATTTGGTGAAGGAATTTGGTTCCTGTGACATTACGCGAGCACCTATTTCGGAAAGAGCGAAAGCTGATAGAGGGTTTTTCCTCGATATTGCGTGACGCTATATATCGACAATCGAGAGGAAGACAATTTCGTGGAGAACGACCACACTGACCCCCTCTGGTCACCTGAAGACGACAGTTTCGGCACAACCAAACCGATTTCAGTAATACTCGCATTGAATAAAGTCTTCAGTTCCTTTACATAAACGGAAGATGCTTGCGGTTCCCATTGAAACGGAATTTTCCGTGGAGACCCTGTTTTCAGCACGTGTTCGCGGTCGAAAAGGCGTGCTACTAGTCAAAAAGGGGTCTAGAACCGTTTTGCAAAAGTTTAGGAGCCGAAAGGATAAAAGGCAAAACTAGCGTACTCATCAAGGATTCGAACCTCCATCTCGAGTCCCCAAGTCCATCCGCTTACCAACTGCGCCACCGAAGCACATCCCCGTTGCGGCTCCAGTGACTCATGAACGCACTCTCCGCCGATAAACGATTTCGCAACTTCGTTCAGAGAATCGTTTAGCAGATTTGGAGGGCAGATTCGAATTCAGCGTCCCAAGATTGGTACAGAAATATGCATCCCATCCTGAAAGGCCATGTCGAGGTGGGATCCTTTTCCTTGTGCTAAGGAGGCCACAGGACCATCCGATAAGAACAGCGATGGACTTCGAAGTACAAGGCAAGCGACCGCGAGGAGCCCCGAAGAAAAGGTGGAAAGACGTAATCAAGAAGGACCTAGGTGAAGTCACGGCCACGATGGAAGATGCCCTGGACAGAGCAAAGTGGCGACGACTGACAAAAACAGCGGACCCTGCGACTGCGCGGGAGAAGAAGAAGATGTAATATGCAAATCATTCTAAAATAACTCGCTTTTAATTTGCATCGCACACCAGCTATGAGTACTAGTCGTATGTAGGAGAAAATGTTTATTAAGCACGTTTATTTATGAAATTAAGGAACCGGATCAATCCTCCAAATATGATAGAAAGGAACACTGATGGGTACATGCAATATAGCACAACATCACAAAACCCATAACATTTGTCAGACTACATTTAACTCTAATAAATATGAAAGTTCTTTATAGACACATCACAGTGGAACCACTTCCAACAAAGGAAATATTATAAGAAAGATGAGGAAGTAGGCTCCAAAGATTCAAGAAGAGCGACAAACCGCTCTGGACGAGCATAGACGAAACTAACAAAGCGCTTCAACCACTCAACATTTTCAAAGGAATCGCTAGGGCTACGCTCACGTGAATGCTTCAAAACCCATTTGATGATAAACTATGGATCGAAAACTGGAACCAGATATAGAACGCTAGGTATTGGCAAAAGACAATGAGAAAGTAAAAATCTATAGAATGAATAACTCGAGATGAAATGAGCCATCTTTTAACAGAGCACCGAAACACATGGACTGTGAGTGACTCATTTCCATCTGCACCGCACCCCTGGACTGGATACGAGAAACTGACCAATTCCACGAAGCTCCGAAGTCCTGGATATGAGATGGTACTGATGCCAATTACGAGAAAATTTGTTAACTCGGTGCTGTTCAAGAATTCAGTGCGTTTAGCGCTCAAATCACTGACCCTAAAATTTTGAATTCAGCGGTCTTTAATTACGAAAACAACCAAAATTTTGCAGAACACGGATTTTAAGTATTCACGGCAGAGATCACTCCCAACACACTTTCCCAGATTCCGAATTTCATAAGGTTCTTAAAATCCACTCACACGTAATCTAGAAACGGCCCTGAGTTGCTTGATGGGGAAAGTCCGCACAGCAGCCGCGGAGTTGGCAGGTGGCCGCTGCTTGCACGTTTCTGTCAGCCATAACTCCGTTTGTGAACTCCTGGCGTGCCTTATCGATGGAGAAACCAGATCCTCTGAATATAATATGAACAATTCAAGTATAAATTCTACGAAACAATCTCGATAGTTATAAAATCATTTAATTAAATAATACTATAAAATTAAATGCTAGTGTCAAAAGCTAAACACAGACCTGTACAACTTGTGCACTCTAATCAACGCGTATATCATACCAACGAGAGCGGCAGTGAAACAAAGAGCCGATAGCAACATAATCAACGCAATCGGAATCGAAACTGAAAGTCATCACCCAATCTGCACAATCCCTCTTGGAGACCAGATATTGAGAAAAAATCAAAACGTCAACGACATACCTCCAAAAGTCTCAATTGTGTTGATCCATCCACATGCATATGAGGAAACGCCTAGAGTTTGCACGAGAGTAAACAGTGAGTGGAAAAACAGCACGAAGAAGAAAACCTAAAATCGGTCAAATAAGTTCTAGAGCAATCGAATCATTTCTATACAGGAATAAATGAAGAAAAAATCAAGACAACTCGGTTGACGTTAATGTTCTCTCATCTGAAATGCACTTTCAACATCAACTCAGAACCTAGTGAATTTTGGGCAGGGTGAGAAATGGCTGGAGTTGATTTTGTCGAGATTTTAAAAGATTTTTTTGAGAAGTTTCACTAAACCGTTCCTTTTCCAATTCTGTTAGTACTACCTCAACCCCTCCCTGGTGGGTGGGCATTTGGGGGGGGGGGGCGGTTGGAGGTCAAATATAGTTTCACTCCTAATAGGAGTAAGACTTTTTCGCTGGACGAGTTGTGAGATCTAGGCTCAGCTTGGCTAGGAAAGTCATGTGTCGTTGGAGAAGAAGAATTTTTTGCCTTCTCTCGATAGGTGATTATACTCAAAAAAAAGTGAAAAAAATTGGAACCCTTAACGTAGAACCCGGTCAATTTTGTGGATCGTAATCATGAGAGTGGCCCAGTTGTGTGAAAGATGCTATTGAGTGATAAAAAAATACAGTATTAGCGAAAAGATTTGAATAGGTACGATCAGATGAACTCTATCCCATCAGAATCGGTTGGTCACGGAGAACGACTCTCTCTCCACCGAACCAGATATGATTTCTTCGGCAGATGCACCATATGCTGTTCTCTGAGGCCGCAGACTGTGGAAAATGCCTTCAGACTCCGCGCCTAAGGCGCTTCGCGAAAAAAAAAAACGCATGTGCCGCACCGTGCGCCGCGGAATACCTAGGTTCCACGATAATACTTACTGGGACAGGAAAAGGTACGGTTATCCTACACATAATGATATGCTGCCTCGAAATTTAATGAGCCCTGCTGTAATAAAACTAACCATGAAGTTGAATGAAGAGTCATTGCGGAACGCTTTGTAGACAGGGCGGAACCAGAACAAAAATGAACACGGTGAGAACAGACACAGTTGAATAATGGCAAGCAATAATTGCCCGACAGGACCTTGAACATTTGAAAGCTATTTGTCATGAAATTTACGAGGCTTACCATAAATTCCTGACAATAGGTGAAACATGCTGAAAACATTGGGCTACCTCCCTGCAAAAAAAAAAGGGGGGGGGGAAAAATTTCATTGTTACAGGAAGAGTGAAGCAACTACGTTGACGGATAGAGCTAAGACATAAATTAGGAATACGTAATACACAACTGTCACTGTTTTCTGGAACTGCACTGGGATCTCCACTTCAATATCCTGGAAAGAGAGAGGTTAAATCTGGCACAACAGAAAGCTCAAAAATGCTAAAGTAATGAATAGTGCTCATCCCACTACCATTCATGGACCATAACCAACTTAGAGCCGTAGTGGCACTTGAATGCAAAACAAATGAATGCGGGGTTCGACGATGTACCAGCCAGGGCTTTTATCCTGCCAGACAAGTCTGGTATCAATAAAACGACGCTGGAAGAATACCGGTTTGGTTTACCCAAACGAGACTCATTCAGGAATTGACAACGGAGCCGCTTTCGTGAGAAGCGGTGCCGTTGTACACCATCTACGCCACACAATCACGCCATTAAATTATGTTTATAAGCAATTTTTGGTTTTATAAGCAAAGAGGAGTCAAACGAATGAAACCCTGGCTAACCTGATAGAAACAAGGTTCAATAGGAATAAAGGATGGAAGGGGCGGCCAATTGTGAGGACGTGGCGCTGCGTTTCCTCCTTCAACAAATACAAAATGAGTTGTTGTTAAAAACAAACTTAAAAATTTCGAAAAAAAAGGAACAAAAGGAACCTATGTTTCCAGTATTCAAATTCTGTTGTTGCTGCTGACGTCGATTGAGTTCTTCTTCCCGCATTCGTAACTCCTGCGCCTTTCTTTCGAGTTCTTCTTGTTTACGAAACAGTTCATCACTCATTGTGACGGAAGTTCCACCACCTCCAAGTCCGGAGACACCCTATTGAGATTCCAACATTGATTTTTTTGTTGTAAAACGAAAAGAAAACATTCCCAAATATCGAGGAAAATGACTGCAAGTACAGGTTCTAAGCTTACTCGGAGTAAAAGCTACCGAAATGAAGTAAATGCAAGAGTTTTATGGGCGCTCTTATTAGTAAAACGCCTGGGGAGCTCGTTTTCGATTAATCGATAGCGCGCCGCCTCAGCTTGAAAGCCCTTGAATAGGAATACAAATGACGTAAAAACGTTTCTGAGATATTGAATGCGACAACATTTTTTCAATTGAAGAACCAGGTGCTGAATTTGTAGAAGATGCTAATTTCATTTCATTGCCCAATATTTGCCGAAGATATGCACTGAACAGAAACTAGCAGAAATTTATAATCTCACAAAAACAGTTGTAAATTTAAAATTCATGTATATGCGTGCATGGCATGTATCTATTAATTCTCTTTGTAGATGTTGAATGCATTCCATTTCAAGCGCAAAGTAACGGCCTAGTAGAACAATACGCAAAACAATTTCCAAGGAAATTCCGACGGGCATATTTAGAATTCCTGAAAACCCTTTACAACACCTCCCCCTGGATCGGATTCAATCCTCCTCCGAAGGGTTGGGGACGAAACCCCTTAAATTTTCTCTGTCTTCCCAACTGGGATTGTCCTGATAAAGGGCCTACATTTTAATGTGTAGGTCAAAGTAAACATGCACTGAAAATGAAGAAACTATATCGTTAAAAACAAATAAATTTAAAGGGATTTTTGTCCCCCACCTCTTGGGGGAGGATTGAAACCGGCGCCTGGAAAAATGCAATTTTCCTAGCGCGAAAATGAGCAAATATTCGATAACACCTTACCCTTTTCACGTGTTCGAGTGGTTTGGGCAATAAATAAAATTAATTCAGTAAAATAAGATGTGAAAGTTCTCTCCCAGCTTATTACCCGAATCTACAAAGCATCACAGAAAAAGAAATCATATTATAATAATACCAAAAATTCATATATTAACCAGAATAGAAATTTAACACATTTCCAATGTCAATTTTATTCTGATTCCAACCATTCACAACACAGTGTTCTTTTGCCCTATGCAAATACCGACTTAGAACAATGCGTAGCAAATGGACAATAGTGGACCAATTCCATAGTTCTGTGCGCGATTGCAAGTCTATGGGAGGCAGTGAATGAAGCCTTGTCCGCTCTTACTCACAGCCCACATTGTTTCCAAAACATTTTGCAGTTAGCCACCCCTCCATCAACGGCGGCAGGTTCGCTCATGTGTGTCATGAACAAAAAGACTTTTGGCCTTCCCCCTTGTAGGTGAGTGTCGTGGTACAATGTGAAATGAAGGTAGCCCCAAAGCAAAAAAAAAAAAGGCACAATTCGTGTATAAACTCGAGAGAACAGAAAGAAATTGGAAGCAATGGCTTCCACCATAACAGGAAACTGAGAAAACTAGATTTGCTGAAGAAATTTCAAAACAAGTTCGTAATTTACCTGATGGGTAGGTACATTTGAAGTCTTGCCCTGACTAGCGAACGGGTTGAAGGTGTCAGCTCCTTCTGCAGTACCACTACTACTACCACCACCACCACCACTGGATGCTACTTGTTTTGCTATTGGCTCCTGAAAAAAAAAACATTTATTTCATGAAGAAACAACATGGACAACCTGTTGTAAGAAGGCAGAGTTATCGTCCGACAGAGCCACTTCTCATGAACTTATGAAATTCGACACTACTTTCAACTATGCTAAATCTGAATCGGAAAAAATAAACAACCTAATGTGTATCCGTACACACTTCATTGTATAGACACATAGCACATTGAACAGATACAAATCACTTTAGTCACTTACTTCAAGAGGGATTCAACTTGAGCGCGCTACTTTATATTGCTTCCACTAGCGTATGGATGGTTATTAAAATTGTGACATTTCCCGAGAAGAAGACCATTTTGTTAGTTCTGATCCTGAAAGCTCAGGAAGACGTCTTTGAAGGGCGATTTTTGAAGAAAATACCGCCGCATCATCGCTTCCATCGACTTTCCAGCTCAACCTCGGATTAAAAAAATGTTCAAATATGTACACATCTTGAACACATCGCTCATAGTTCCTCAAACTACCGGTTGAAGAGGGAACTTTCATCATGTAATAGGTTTTCACCACAAAGTGTCGTGAAAAACTAGTATTCGAGATGCAATTACTCTAATGATATTGGGTTCTGAGCGATACATTTCGCCCTAGTACAAAACCGAACCAGAACCTGCAACTCTTGTAGGAAATTGAACCGGCATTCGATACTCGCCTAGGGCAAAAATTTTGCCCATAACCCAGCATCCTTGTGTAACCTTCGCACCGCAAGGTGCAGCGAAAAAATTATACTTTACAGGACAAAACAAAATAAAACAACTATTGCAAAAATATGTGAACCAAGGTGAGTTACTACAGCTACGCACTTTGAAAAACAAAAGCGTCAACGTCAAGTAGCGAAGGTTTTGCACTAATTATTCCTAATGAATGAAGGCTCGTCATGGGTAAATGTGGAGATTCGCACGTTTGTAAAGAATATGACCCCTATGTATCTAAAGAGCCAAGGAGACGTGAGAAAGAAGTCGTATCATTTCATGGAGAAAAATATCACCCCGTACCTCAATATGTACACTGTTGACTCATGAATTATTCCTCTAAATGATTTGCCTCAGGTATCTCTTGACAGCTTAATATCCTTTGACGTTCGCGTTGAAGTATACAAGTCAAAATGCTCCAAATTTCTTGTCACTGAATCACAAACCGCAAAAGGGAATGTGAAATCATCACCTGGATCGTCTCTCAAATTCTGCCAAAAGTGACGCACACAACTGTTTACTCTAGAGGAGTAGAGTTCGGCTGTGTTTGCAGTTTAGTCATCGTTGTTCACTCCTTCACAAGCAGGGAATTGATTTTTTTGGGCTGAACCACCTTGTGATCAACAAAGCGAGCATGACCGCATTGCACCCTGCACTGGTACCATTACCTATGTCATGTTATGCTGAAGGGACGATATTGTTTAGCGCTGAGGGTCAAGCTTGTCGTTATGAGCCTCGCATCCACAACGCATTGGAGTATGACCAGTCAAAAGAGTCTATTTTGGTAGAGAGTACCCGATATGTTTTAGTGAAGAAATAAAAAGGCGATTGGCATGGTTTCAACTCCTCGGCCATTTCAAGTTAACATTTATTTTCCCGAACGAAAAAGTTCCACAATCGCTACCAGCTTAAAGTCTTAAGCCAATGGAAAGCGTAACTCGCACACAAACACTTAAACAGGTTTAGGTCGTTAGTGGTGTAAAAAAAAAATTTCAACTGAAAACATAAAAGAATAATGAAAGACAAAATTCGTCATGAATTCAGGGGAAAGATTCGCGTAGGAAAAATTGAAGGATTAAAATAAGTAAGAGCACTTGGAACGACATAAATTCCAAGCATAATGAGGTGATATGTGTGCTAAAGACAAGTCTTAACAATGTGAGCCAAATAACCGCTATCGAAAGGTTGTTGCGCCTAGTATGAGAACCTAGCCTTTGTAGAAGTGAATTATCTTTAATACAATCTCCATACTTGGAAGATCACTGCAGCCACTGTGCTGAGCTTGATTTGAAGAGGATCATATAAATATTTTGTTAACCCATTGCGTACCATGTGCAGCACGCCAATTTGCTTCTGTGTAGTCCGCGTGCTGCACATGGTGAAGCACGGGTTTTTAAATAAGGGTATTTTCGACATTTTCTCGTGCTCCAATTATATAGGAGTGAAGATCTGAATCCGGAGAATAACATACAGACGTGGGACTGTGCAATGCGAACGAATTCCTGAATTACTGGTATTTGTTGTGAAAAACTCCAGTTGCACTCTCTCAATTTTCTCGCCAAATTGTAGAAAAGTGAAAGAGAGCGGCTGTGTGACAACTTCGAGCATATAAAACAATCAAAACGACGTTTTAATCACTTTTATCTCTTTTTTCCTACTTATATTCTTCAAAATACATTTTCAATTCTGTCGCACTTTCGCTTACCCTACTCCCTATACCATGCGATAATAATCGATTCCACTGAACAAAAATAAACGTGAAATATTGTAAATGTATAAGATATATGTGCTGTGCTTATATAATAGATGTTTATAATATCAATGAAAGTTTTATATGGATCGCGCCAGCCACGCGGCGGGGTCGTAATTAAATGGGCGCCGGCTACACGCGCCGGCCTGCCAAAAAACGCCGGTTACTGGTAATCGGTTAAGTAAACCTATAGACATCCGGTGTCTTCCCAGTGTCTTAGCGACTAGCAATTTTGTCCCGTGGCCTTGATTAATATCTAGGTTACTACTGCAGCTCTCCGAATTGCGGACTTCGGTTCGCTTTTTTGAGGCCTATAAAAGTGTGCCTAATCCGCCATTTCATCTGAACCACTTCATAGATAAGCACCAATACGAGTGAAAGGTGACCTAACACAGCAAGGCTGGTGCCAAGAGTTCGCGACTGGTCGCACGACGGACCACAGAAATCAAAAAGTACGATCAATACTGCGCAGGTGCTCTCCAATCCCGCCGCCATTTCTGCTTGATGGTGATGGTTGAATGACGACTGTTCATGATTCTACTTGTTTCATATTCAGTGTTTCAAATGTTCAAATGGGGCACTTGCGATTTTGCGATTCGCGCGACGGATCGCGGACTCTGACACTAGCCAACTGCTTCTTCGTATCTCTAGCATGACACCTGCGAACACACTTTTCATTCGAAAGCTCTGCTGTACCACAAAAAAAATCGGTAAACAACTTACAGCGAATGGATCCGCAAACGGATTGCTGTTCAAGGCCATTTTTGCTCGTTATTCGTAAATGCCTAAAACAGATCGATTGAGAAGGAGAGTAATCTGGATCATGTTGCTACACGACAAATATCAACGAGTAAACGCAAAGGATTACTAATGTCAACCCTTTTCAACTGCAGATATGGGTCAAACACCAGAATAACTGGAAAAATGGGTCCAAAAATTAGGGAGGGAGGGGGGAGTTGGTGCCACGTTCGCGGCGTCTCCATGATTCTAATTTTACAGAAGAGAAGGCGCTCATCCGGTAAGGGGGGGGGGCATTGTGATGCAACGTCTAATAGCTGCCCTCACCCCCCCCCCTGAACTGGCTTCACTCCCCCTGGCTCACGGGGTCCCGTACTTCGAGAAACCTGTGCGCCAGGGGGAGTGTAGGCAGTCTAGGGGGGTGGGGGTGAGGGCAGCCACTTGATGCCCCCCTTACTGGATGAGACGCCGAGAAAGTATTCGGAAAGGTGCGCGAACCATTTTGAGAGCAATGTGACTCGGAGGGGGGGGGGGGATTACTTACAAGCTGCCTCAGGGACGAAACAGCTGCTTCAAGCTAAGCCCTTGAAGAGGAGAGGAACTTCTCGTTTTGCGGGAAACAACTTCGCTTGCTCTCGACGTTGTCCCTGCTCGGCTTTGTTTCTAAGAGGCCCCTTTTTACAGGGGTTCCCTCCCCGAGCCATAGTTGTGAACCTTATTGTACTTTTCGCTTCCGCTTTAAAACCACCCGGAGCTTTGTCTGCGCGCCTCCACAAATTGGGGATTATATAGATGGCATAGAATATTGCGGCCCATTCCCCGGCGGCGCAATGTGGCTCGGGGGGGGGGCACCACGCAACATCGCGTCAAAATCACGGAAACGCTCCGTTTAGGACTAAGCTTTTGAAGAGGAGAGGAACTCCGGTGTACGGAAGCAATTTTCGTATTCTCCGGAGTTCGTCCCTGCTGTTTAGGCTTAGTCCTAGATGACTTTTCTCAGAGTGCCCCCCCCCGAGCCACATTGCGCCCCATTCCCCTTTTATTGGAGAGACCCGAAAACAAAACAAGTGAAAGCCAAGAAGAAACAAGCTTGCAACAACAGCCAGGACTGGACACAATCCGGACAAAAAATCGATCGGAGTAATTGAAATGTTTTAGTCAAGATTTACTGTAAGTGCATCTGTCATGACTCTAAGCTTAGTTAAAACAATAATGCACAACTTCCACCTTGACCAGAAGGTTGCGAGTAATCGAACCCGTGGCAATGGACCCTGGACCGTGATTCACATTCTTGGCAAGCGCCCAACTCTGCGGGTCCCGTGCGGAATAGCGCGGCTGGCAGAGACGCAGACGTGAAGTTCTAGCCGTCGGCAGTCTTCCTTCGGTGTGACTGGATAGTGCCCTGCGTTCTCGCCACTAAATGGTCGTTGTGTGTGCTATTCACTGATGTTTTCGCTGATATTCTGATGAAGATCACCTGGGAGAGTGGCGATTGGCCAGGTGCCAGGATCGAGCCTGCTATCACCCATTTGGCATGGGTGGCTCAAGCAGACCGACCAGGCCATGGCTTGCTCGGCGTTGGCTCCGATTCGGGCTCCGTGGGCATCACGCTCACCGACCTCCACCCGACTGAGGACGACAACGGCCGTTATAATTTCAACCTCAGAGGCCATCATTCAGCCATCTGCATGGTCACCTGGAATCGAGTTCAAACGAAACTTGCTTCGTGTGATTCATCGGGAGTTATCTACGTGTGGGTGCGCAACGATGATCGATGGTCCGTGGAGCTGGTGAATGATCGAGGAGTGAAGGTCCGTGACCTCAGCTGGAGCCCTTGTGGATCTTCGGCACTCATTTGCTACGAGGACAATTTCGTTCTGATCGGCTCATCCACCGGCCAGCGGATTTGGAGCAATTCGTTCCCGTCCGCCATCACCGTGACCGCTGGCGTTTGGGCTCCGGACTCACGGCAACTCGTGCTCGGTTTCGCTTCCGGGAACATTCAAGTGCTGTCTGATCAAGGTGCTAACATAACCGAACGCTCATTCACAACGGATTCGATTCTGAAATTGGCTTGCTCGCCGACAAATACAAAGGACGATCGCTGGATTTTGGCTATTTTGACCAGCACGAATAAAATCCTTATGATAAGTGCTTTCGACCAAATAGACCCACTCGTTTATTCGTCTCCGCATTCCATTGTGCAGATGCAGTGGAACAGCGATGGCTCGATTCTCGCTCTAATCAACTCTAATCACGAACTAGTAATGTTAGACCGTGAAGCTCGCGTTGTCCACAAGGAGACGTTGGCTCTACCGAAGGACAAGCCACTGTCAGCGCTAACATGGGCTCACGAGGGCCGAGCTGTTATCGTTGCTGCTGGAGGTCACCTCGCCATCGGCAAGCTGCTATTGGGTGTTCCACTTCTGTTCGATCTAGTCACTTATGAAGCTGTGGCGATATCTGGGCTCGGAGTCGAAGAAAGTGGACTCATTGCCGATACCTGTGAAAGAGAAAATGCCTTGCATTCGCTTGATCATTCACAGATTCGGTGAGCATCTGTTACTTGATTTCCTTTTTATTTTCTTTATTTTGTTCTATCGTTTTCTCATCATTTGGACAACGGGTTCTTCGCTGTAAATGCTGGAACATTTGTTAATTTTTCATTATCACGTGTTCCGCTGTAGACGTTCACGTGTGTCATTAATAGTGTGAAGAGAACATTTGGTAAATGGGAAGAGCAAGCGATGGGAAGCTCAGTGGGCTGAAATCTCCCAATCCTTGAATAACTGGTGGCAAAATCACAATTATGGTCATGTTTCAGTGCCGAATACCACGAGTTGACGACTTGTGTTCATTCGTATGTAGTGCAAGTGAAGCAAGGTGTTACTGCACGATCAAACCGCTGTCCAGGGGAAGTCACTCTTATGTTCTATGCATGGAACATCTCGGAGGATTAGTGCCACTTCTTGTCGGTATGTTTAATAAAATTCGAAGTTTTCTTTGTCTCCTTTTGCAAGCTTTGATAGGCAGTGTAAAACTTAGGTCTTCCTCTTGTTTTCCTCTGAACCAGCATGATGCGCCTCTCTTCTACTTGGAATCCCTTTCATTTCCATCTCCAATCATATCAAATTCGAAAGGTTCTTAACATTATTGAAATTTGTACAGGGATGAACCACAATTTCGATCTTGTTCGTTCAGGTCGGCAAGTAAATCGATTTTTACCACAGTTCCATATTTCTTTGCATCCATCGGATGGTCAGGTGCTTTCAACTGGGTCGTCTGCTCAAGTTGGTAAGTTGTTTTCAATTCCTATTTACTTCTGGTGCTTTCGAAGACAGTCGCTGTCCATCACCGTCTTATTTTGTTCCCTTTTTATCTCTTCCCACATGCTTGTCCTGTTCTTTTTACCTGTTTCGTTTTCAAATCTTCAATAGTGATACAAATGACATCACAATGAATTCATGCACGCAATTTCCAAAATTTTTCGAGGGAACTGGTCCTCTCGTCATCTCACTTTCGCGGTAATGGTTTTGTCTTAGAAATCGCGGAATGGATAGGTTATCTGCTTATGGCTTCATTATTCAATAAAAACCACCTGGTTTTTAAAAATGCAAATGAACTTGAACTATCAAAATTCTAACACAGATAGCGAGACTCTGTTCGGTTCGGCATGTGAGGAAAAGTGCCGTGACAGGTTGCCACTTATTTACTTCTTGTATAACTTCTAACATCGCTTTCAACCATTGTAAAGATGCACAACGGGTGTCACTATGTGCAGTTGATAACTTTGGGTACTGTTTTGCTCTCTTGATGGAGGATGCTTTTTTGAAGTTGAGAGTTGACCTGCATTTCCTAGATCATGAATTAAGTGCACAAACAAACCTTTCTAGTATTAGGTCAGTCTCTGTGGAACTTTTGCGCTAAGTCGAGACTGAAAGATAATTGCATTTACCGATGCTCATTAGTGTGCAACTAGTTTAATAAAGGGACTCGTCTTTAATTGCCAGTCAATCAAATAAAAGCTCTTGACAACTTGTAAATCAGTTATTTGATCTGAAGTGTTTAAACCTCGCTTATTGAGAGCTGCATACCCATAAATGTTTATTCAGTAACGTGCAACGTCTTCAAATATTATTTTTGCATTTTTTGATTTCCTTCTACCTTTTTTTTCAACCGCGAAATGGTGAACGATTTCTGGTCCCGTTGAATCAATTTTGTGGAAGAATTACGTCTTTGGCAGAACATCGATCATTTTCGCTTTCCTTCGCCGTTCCACTCTTTCTGTCTGGGAGTAGCGCAATGTGGCTAATCGATTCGTTTAACATCCGGTTTTACGCCAGGTGATTGTCACGTTGATTTCGATCACACGTATTAAACAGGTTTCTGGTTCATACCATCGAATCGATAGTGTTGAGAACGGACACTCGGTTATGGCCAGAAGAACCGCCGAGGGGTTTCTACTCTGTTAGTGTGAGGTGTCTTTCACCTCGAGTTGTTACTAAAGCTCGTGACTTATGGTTAGTTCTGAGTTGAAGAACTTCCCCAACAGGTCATTGCTGATATGGGAAGTTATTGGCTTTAAATTATTCTTTACTACCAGTGTTCTTTAAAATCGATTTGCACTAAACGCAATGGCAAAAGTAGGCTGGGCTGCGAATATTCCTCAAGAAGTGTCTAGAACACGGTAGAGGTCGTATTTGTGAATAGAAATCAGTTTTAGAGTCGACCTCTCTTCGAACCAAAGGGCCTCGTTTTTTGGAAGTTGAAGATATAGTTATCATGGGGGTGGCTGGTCATTTGAGCGGGGTCTTTGATTATTTTGTTGTGTTGACTGGTCTAAGAATAAAATACTATGTATAGGTGTTAATGGGGGGGGTCGTATTCCTGGGTGACTTTCCTTACCTGTGGGTTAAAGGTCAGGAATTCAATGGTAGTAAGGCGTAAAAATCTCAAAATCGTCTTTTTAAATTTAAAAAATTGAATTTTCATTTTTTTTCATTTTGAAATTTTTGCTTGCTTCATGGAACATGTTGTGCTCACTGCAGTCCAGAGTTTATGTATTCGTTCAGCCTACCGTTTACCATGATTGCACAATCGTACGGGGAGGGATTCGTGTACGATAGCGTTCACGATTGTCAATCTAGTTGCCATGGTTTCAAGAATTGTTTTCTGAAGCAACCAATGTTTTTAGGGCCCGAAACTGTGACTGTAGAGAGAGAGCTACTGTTGAAGCACTACCTTGAACACATGCTAATAATGTCAAGGAGCGCGCTTCTCACCTTCAACCTTCTCTGTATGCTTAAGAATGGACACTGGATTAGTTTACACCTTATGCCGTGGGTTGGTAAGTAGTTCAAGAAAAAGTGAGAATATCCGTAGAAAAGCTCTTATGGTCGCTTTTATCAATACACACTGTTTTGTGGGACGTAGGGTGTTGATGATGGCAAAGGACGAGGAACAACCTGGTTTTGGCTGCAGTAATGTTTTCTTAGAGCGAACACTCGTTCTTATGCCTAGATGTGATGAAATCCAAGGAATACTAGGCACTATATAGTTTTTCTATTCAAAGGACTGATGGCACTTTCCCCCAAAGTACATGTTTGGAATTAAGTTCTTGCTCACTTAGTATTCTGAGTACATGATACCTCATTACCCTGCCCTCATATACTGACGTATAATGAGGACAATGAAGGGCAAACAACGTTACACAAACTACAACTGCGGCTCCATATTCCCATGGTATTCAACAGAAAACAGGAAAAACGATTCGATCTGTAGACAATTGGATTTCGTACTTGCTTCAATTAACGACATCATCAGAATCACACTACCGCAGTTTGTGCGATCGATTGTGTTGCATAACTTTCAGTTGCGGGGATGTCGTAGGAGGTTTCAGGGAGTCGTTTCATTAAGAATTTTTCTAAATAGCTTTATTCTAGAGGGTGCGGATTTTCAATTTCCCTGCACTGCGAAAAGCATTTTGGAATCGGCCTGTGCTGCGCGCTATGTGCTTTGTGGATGAAGTTCAAGGACTTAGAATTCTATTACTCGCTGGGTTATAGTAGTCTAGCCAATCATAAACACTCGCCACAGCAACATTTTGAACTTTGAATATTGAGTAGGCCCCCTGACCGCTTTCCTTGGTTTTGTTGGTGAACTCATGATGTTCCCGTCTCCGTTGTTGCCGTCGAGAGGAAGCCGATATCGTTTCATCAGCTGAGGCAGCGTTTATACTCCGCGGCCAGT
>MU870382.1:6188-28860 GCA_036418205.1 Ostertagia ostertagi | reverse complement strand
AGTCGTCCAGGACGCTTTCACTTTTCCAAATGGCTCGTATGTTACGTGGGCATGTAAATGGAGCACAAAACTGATGATCATTTTTCTGAGCGGCCCTGGGATTGCCAGAAAAAAGGAGAAAACTTACTTTGAAAACGAACATTTACATTTTAATGAACTCTACAGCATTTGTAGCGTTGAATAGTTGCATTTTGGAAGCTTTTTGTTCACTGAATAAGTTTAGACATATATGAGCCAAGAAAGTGGAAATCAGAGAAATGCAAAAACTTGTCTCCAGCGGGGATTGAACCGCATGTTTTCTACATGTTTTTGGCGTTCCCAGAGCCGCTCATGAAAAAATGACGCTATTTAAAGCTTTCTGCACGTGCCTCTGTATGCAAAATACCGATAAAAAAAGCGCTCCATTACCTGGAAGATTTTTCAGGTTAGAGAGCAAAAGGGGAATTGAAGAAATTTCCGCATGAATTCTAAACTCGTTTCTGCTTTGATTGTGGATTTTACCGCCTTCCCCGCCCATCGACGGATATTTTTAGGAAAGTCTGGTATGCTTTGAGTAGGATAGAAATGGGCTTAGAATGAAAAGGCGTCAAGAGTTCTGAACAAGTGATGGGAAGGTGGTCGAATAGGTGTCTTGACGGTCAGATTTCCTAGACGCGTGGCTCGCCCTGTGTGGAAGGAGAGACCTTGGGGAAGAGCTTCATACAATAGTAAGATTGTGAAAGCTCAGGATGAGTAGTGGTAGGAGAGGAGCCAGCAAACTGTGTGAGTAGATGGTTTACAGAAGCACTGGAAACGTCATACTATCCAGTTGTTGGAAACATTTTCGCTCATCTACTTCTGCATATCGCGAAATCCTTGGGAATTTTTTCTCTAAAAATTCACTTCAAACTTTTCCGACGGCTGTTCAATGCTTTCATCAGACCTATCTGTCATAGAATCTCACAGCGATTATAGCCGAAAAAATCTTCTTTTATTTGAAGCATGTTAAATTGCTCTTGCCATTCAAACTTAGGAAGCCCGTTACTGCAAGCGGGCTAGAACTACGTAAAGCGATTGCGCTCCAGTCTGTCCATCTTGTCACAATTTAAATGTTCAGCTAAACAACAGCTGGTTTATCCAGATTCCTTCTCAGCAGCACCATCTTTAGCATCGATATTGACGAGCCAGTCAGAGCTTGATCTATCCAAATGAAAACGCCAATACAAAGTGTGTACCGACAAGAAGTGAAAGAAGTGCATCCATCTCGAAGAAATTCGGTTCAGCCTGGACTTTGAAACTCCAAGGTGGGCTCATGAAAGATGAGATACTTAGAGAGGTTACAAGGAAATTGGAGTTTGTGCTTGAAAAGCAACGAGCAAATAAGCTGGCTGGCTTTTCTTATTGGCCGGCGGGATGGTACATCGCGAGAATTTTTTTGAACCTATGAAATTTTTCCGGAAATCTTCATGGGAGTGGCTCAGGAATTGTATGACAAACTATAGCACAAAAAGCAACCGTAGGTTGAGATTAGGACATTTTTCCTCTATGAAAAGAGATCTTGGAAATTACTGAACACAACCAACCGGAGGTGCTTCTTTTGTTGTCAACTCACTAGAGATCGACGATATAACAACGATTCGTCTGAGGAAAATGTGGAGCGAACAATATTTTTTCTGAATAGTCTTACTTACAGGCGCCTTTTCTTTTATAATGACTGATCTTATGTGGGAAGTTTTAAAACCCAATTAGGGATCTTTCGCGTCTAAGTGCAAAGCTCTCTTTATTAAGTGCGATTAAAAATGATGTTACTAATTTGTACTGATCCTAATTTATGCAGTCTAAAAAGCATTGAAAAGAGTGCTTCAAATTATAGTACGATGAATTTCCTTCGCAATTATTTTACGCAAATGGTGAAGTGGCAAGCTTTCGAATCATGTGAACTCTACAGCCGCCCTGCAGCAGCGTACGTCCTATCACTTTTGGGCCAATTTCGCATAATCAAAGTTAGAAGGCATGATCTCGAAAGCTATACCATTCTGAAGTACGGAGTCCATATACTTGGCTGGAAAGTGAGATGCGGAATAGAATTTTGCTACAGGGAAAATTTAGTGAAGCTAGTCGAAGTGCTCGTCCTAACAATTCATTGGGTAGGTTTGAATTAAAATCCAACCTCTCTTTTATAAATCAAAATAGCGAGGGAAATTGAAGGACAACAGGGATACGTTCAATTTGAGCAGAGCAGGCTATTCGTACCCGAAAAAACTCGTGAATAGAATGTCATTTGCCTCATTAAGTGATAGTGAGGTCCAGCAGAAAGCACTGGGCAAGATTTTGCTTTGCGAAGTGAATTATTCCCACCGTGCGCCCGAGTTATGAAAGCTTGAACAGTGTCTTCTATAGGGCTGTTGCCTTAGTCGCCCCACAAAGCAAGGCGTCCGTGTTAGCAGGATTGGTCTTCGAATAGGATTGAGATTGCAGATTTCATAAATAAACCTGTCGCATAAAATGCATGAATAAATACATGCACACCCCTTTTAACAACCACCAGGCATTGGCGAGGATGCATAAGGAAATGGAAGACACATAGCAGCATTTCCAGAGGCAAATCCCGCGATAAATGTGATCTCTTACAATATATAAATCAAAGACCTTCAGGCGGCTATTGACAGCGTTAAGAGTTGGTCTATTTGAGTGGGGACTACCACTCTCTCATGACAAATCAAAAGTCTTCAGCTTAAATAGAAGTGATACAGTTATCAAATATAGTCTAGGATCCCAGGAGCTACAGCAAGTCACAGATGTTCGCGACCTTGGTGTGAAGTTTGAAACAAGCTTGCTTTTGATATTCATTACAAAGAAATTGTACATAAAGCTATGTGTAGAATTTACCTTGTTATAGAGCGTGTTAGAGCTAAGGACTATCACACGTCTAAGAGCTTATAAACCTACGTCAGGTCGATTTTGCGAATCGGGAAACTACAATTTTTTTCTCCTTACAAGAAAAGAGATAATATCCTCCAGAAAGTTTCAAAACATTTACGCGCAAGTGGCTACGATGCACTGTCTGGGCCTGATCAATTTATTCCAAATAGTGCTGCACGTCGTCATATTTACTCACTTTCTAGTCTGCTTGTTCGGAGAAAGATAAACGAGCTCATCATGGCATTTAAAATCCTTAACCCATAAGACTCCGACCAATGTGGATGACTTTTTCTTTGACTCATTTCTAAGAACGCGCGGCAGTGCTATCAAAAATCTGGGAGGGGGGGGGGGGGGGGGGGGGGAGACGATCTGGGACGGTAGCAAAGTACCCTTAACTCGCAATCAGAAGTAACGATCGGAGATTCTAAGCAAAGAATAAAGAATGGAGAGTGCGATCCAGCCCAGATCAAGCAAGAGCTTCCTACTTTAGATTTCAGACGACAAAATATCAGGAAACGAATAAATAAGAAAAAAAAGGTTGCAAAAGTACCTGAAGATTATGGATCGCAGCTGCATTCTTTGATTCCTAACAGGTTGAGCTGGTCAGAGAAGAAAAAAGAGCACGGGATTGAAGAGGCGCAGTCACCACGTCTGACACGTATGACCCTCCAGTAAAAAGTCCTTCGGAGTACTTTTTACTCGTGGGTCAACGTGGCGTCTGCGCCTCCTCGACCTCACACTATTTCTTTTCTCTGCCTAATTACGAATTAGGTTTACAAGTTAACTCTCTAACTACTAATTAAAATGGTTTTTTTGGTTATGATCTAACTGTAGGTTAAACAAGACTTAATGTGTTGAGAAGCGCTCTGAACCTGTTATCTAAACTGACTTTGGTCTGAGCTAATCTCGACACGTTAAGTCTGAATTAATGAAGGTTTGCTACCGTCCCAGATGTCGACAGTTCGAGTCAGGTCCGAGCTAAAGTACTTTTCAATAAGAGTAGTAGCCCTACTCAATAAAATACTACGGGACGATGTCATGCATTTTTCTCTGAAAGCTTTCAAAGTTTTAGCAAAAAAATCAGTGCTTGCAGAGGATTCCTCCATTATTCAGAATTGACTGTTGCCACTTTTTCCTTAGTTTTGTTCAGTTTCTGTTTTTTTTTCTGCGTTAAAGGTTGTTATATTTCTCTTTTTAACGCTACCTTTGTTTTGGTTCTTTTCATATTTTACAACACAGCACTGAGTATGTTGGCAATTACTCTTTTGCTTGGTTGTCATACCCCGTGGACTTCGTCTACGTCAATTAATAAAGATAAAGATAAAGATAATCCGCTAAGCAGTTGTATGTGTATGTGTGTATGTGTGTATATGTGTGTATGTGTGTGTGGTGTGTGTGTGTTTGTCTGTCTGACCGGAAATTCATAGCGCGGGCACCAGCTGTCGCCATAAGTTGATTTTGAGATATGATATAGGGGGTGGGACGGGAACATATTTGATGGGGACCAGAAAGTGATAACGGCTGATAGGGGCTGATAAGAAGCGCTCGAACGCACATGTCACGAAATTCACAGCGCAGGGCCCAGCAGCATTGAGGCGTTGCTTTGCAGATATGATAGGGGGTGGGACGGGAACATATTTGATGGGGACCAGAAAGTGATAACGGCTGATAGGGGCTGATAAGGAGCGATACAAAGCATATGTACTGAAGTTCTTATCCAGATGTGGGATAAGAAAACATCTCATTTTTTGCGATGTAGTCGTGATCCATTCGACCGCTAATCTGCCCGAGCTTCCTAAGATGGTCGTGTGCATGAGGGTGGTCGAACCCGTTTAGATAGGTCAGGGTGTGATCGACCACCCAAGAGGCGTAGTTTTGGCGGGAATTGTTAGGATAAAAAGGGGGCGAGGAGCGTTTCAGATGTCTTCTTGTCTGTAGTAGCCCAGAAGGGGCACCCCAAAGCCGCGCCTCTCCATCCCGAATTCATTCCCCTCATCAACGTCGTCGCTAAGGCCCGAGGACTCCATCACCGAGGCCCCGAATATTGTGATACCGATTCTAATACTTTTTTGTAATTATTGCGTGCCGTTTTCGTTAATTAATTGTTTCGTTGTTTGATAAACTTGTTGTATTTCGTGCATGTGACGGTGCAACCCGTTGAGAAAGCGGTACTTGACAAGAATCAGGTCCCATTGATACAGTCGATGTCTGTGGAACTACGATAAATTGGTAAGTTCTATCGCATCACCGGTAAAAGAAGTTATTAGACCGCTAAACTATCCCAGTATCCAAGCATGGTAGATGTTTACGCCGAGGGCTGATAATAAGCAGCCCAAGTAATTGTATTAGTTATCCAAAGGTCATTCGGCTGCTAGACTTTGTTTTTTAGAAAAATGATTTTTTATTGGTATTGGATCTATGAGAAATTACTGTATTTCTCATAGATTCAATATGTAAATTACTGTAATTTCCTAATACCATCAGTAAAATCAATTGAAAGCAGTATGTTACTCAATACAACAGCCCGGCTATACTCTGTTTCACAGAAGCCTATGTTGACATGCGCGCGATAGCGGGCGGAGCAAAACTGGTTACTTATAGCTCGATGAACAGAAGGATGACCCCTTTATTGCTTATCAGCAAGTTCCGGCTCTCTGGATTCCGAAAAAAAGTCCATTGTTTTCAGTTGAAATAAGCTCCCAATACGAGCTTTGTAAACTTCGAAAGCTGTTCTTTCGTTCGGATGAGACCACACCCAGCTTTTCACTCTTTGTGTCAATTGAGCTTATCTAGTTCTTAATATTTTTACTGTTTATCGCGACTAATCACTCATTATGATGGGCGAAACATTGTGGACAACACGGATCTTTGAGGCCATCAACTCTCAAGTTGAAGCGAAACTGCAAAGAGCTTAAACCAAGACGGTACAATGAAATATTCGCCATTGGAATGAAAGTAGAGCTTATAAATGGAGCTGAGGTAAAAAAGAGAGAGAGTCCGAGCTCGAGGAACGCTGGCGACCAAGACAGAAGATGTCTGGAGGAGTTAGTCGGTCGTGCAGCGGGTATCCCTGATCAGGGACGCTGCCGTTCGCCAAGGAATCGAAGGTCAGGAGGGCCGGACACGTCATGCGATTTTGTGATGCACGAAAGCTCTGAACGAAAGGAATGAAGCACTGCGTGTCCCTGGAGAATGGAGAAAAAAATGCGAGGAGAATTCATTTGACCTTTCTAGCACGCGACAGGGACGAATGTGGAGACGTTGCTAGCGCCCACTCGAGCAAATCGCGATCCTATGCCATGCCTCGGTACCTTCAAAATTTGTGACTGCACTTGAGCTTACTACCTCCCTCCCTTCCATTGGCCAAATGCGATCCCCAGTTCGATTATTGCGCAGCAAGCGGTTGACCTTGGTTTCAAGAGTGCCAAGACCGTGCCTTGTCCAGTGCAAGCACTGCCGTTATTATCAATCGTGGCATACGTGGCGTCTGAGCCCTCTCGCGTACAATGTTCTCTCGTATTTTCCCTCTCTTCACAGCGCAGTGTCTCTCCGTCACACCACAACCCAATCCTCTATCCCTTGCACGGAAATCACCCAACAAGCGCGCAAAGACCTTGCAAAGTAAGCTGCTGCAACTTTAACTTTTTTCTTTTATCAAGCTCTTGTCTGGCGCTCTTTCATCTGTTGCGCTCTCTCACCTAATACGCGCCTTTTCCATCATAGTCTCTCTTTACACACTCAACAGCTCTGGGGTGTGTCTGCATAAAATAATGATGGTATACGTATCACTTGCTAAACCCAACGCCGGTGCTACGGACTAATTGTAATCCTTCTATTTTTATAAAGCGCTAACTTTGTGTGTCGGTTTGTGTATCTGTATGTGTGTGTGTGAGTGTGTGTGTGTGTGTGTGTGTGTGTATGTATGTGTGTCCGTCCGCAAAATGAAGTGAGTGAGAAGGAAGCTCATGGGATAAACAAAGCTATATAAACACCTGCTTAGCACACTTCCGTTCATTCCACATGGTGCTGCAGTGGCAGCTGGAGGGCAGTGGAGAGAGGAAGGGAGGATGAGGAAGGGAAGCGAAAAATCTACCGTCATATCATGATTGTGTCCCTTCTACTGTATGAAACACCATTGTGTTGCATACGCGTCACTTCCAGGAGGTGTTGGTGTCACAGGAGGAAGGGACCATAGCGGAGGATAGAAAGCTTGCGCAGGAAAGGAAGGTCCCGGCGGTTGACGGGGGACTAATCTGGTTAAAATAATGGAAGTGGAAGTATATCGTTTCAGAAACATTCATTCACGAACACCAACACACTACAAATGTTGAAACTCTAAACGACGATATCAAAAGTACTTGTAAAATACAACGTTTACATGGACCATCTTTCTCATCTTTTCATAATCTAATCACATATTGTATCGAGATACGCATCAACCTGGTCATAAACCTGCTTTTCAAGATCTTCCATATTTTCAATCAAAGCAATGCGAATTGATTGTTCAAGCGACGGATCCTTCTCGATAAGTTTTTTAGCCACGAACGCATATGTTTGACAGTCACCTCGGAAAACTCTGCAAACATACAGTTACGCACAACAAACCACATGTAAGCTAGCGGAAAAGTGCTTCGGCCAGCTTTAGAAATTTTTTATCTTTTTGTCAAATTGGAAAAAGTAGGAGCTAGACAGTGGTGCAGAGTTCAAAGCGAGCGCAACTAGGGATAACCTTATCAGTTTTTCGAGCTAGAAACATGCCAATGCAACAACTTCAACTCAAAGTCCTTACATAACCAGATGCTCAGTGACAGTCTTGAGGTTGGTCGCATACAAGTTAAAGGCTAATCTTTCATTTATGGAATGGGATGCCATTTTCAGACTAAAAATCACGATATGCTATAGATAGGAGGATTTCCTGGCAGCAAAACAAGGTGTGTAGGATTCTGGTCAAATATTCAGAAGCGGCGGCAAAAGGGAAGTTGCGTGTTATATAAATGTTAAGACAGCGGTCGTCTACCATCGACGTAACGGACAAGCGACTGGAGCGGCGCGATCGCTCCATCGCTTGTCCATCGCTTTGCAATCGCTCTGCCGAAAGCGATTGCACCTGTACCGAGACCCCCAATCGATGAAGTCGGCTGCGGTATCGATCGAGCAGTCATCGATCGTGGCTTGTGCATTTGCAAGCGATTGCGCAATCGCTTGCCAATCGCTGTCGGCCGAGCGATTGGCAAGCGATGGACAAGCGATGGAGCCGTCGCCGAGTGTGACGGCGGTCTAAGGCTCTCCACTAGCAGAAATGACCAACTTCTTTTGATGAGTAGCAGACTACTTGATAAATAACTCCTTCATATGCCAACATGGCGAACTGCTTTTAAATGAACCAAGAAAACAGGATTTACGAAAAATAACCTCTTCTAGCTTCTTCTTCCTGACTAAAAATCTTTCAAGGGATATCTCATTCAGTTTAGTGAGCCGTTCCTCCCTGACTGTACGTTTTTCCTCCTCACTGTCTTGTTGATGCATCGCTAAGCTGCTCAGTCGTAGTGTACCTGAGCCATTTATCAAATAAGGAGAGCACTTAACAATTCGAATAGTGTAAATATCTCACCTTCATCTTGTTTCGGTTCCGCCTTCACAGTTTTTATTAAATTAGCTTGAATTTCTTTAAATTGTGCAAAGAACCGAGAACTGGTTGGGAAACGCGATGTTAGCCCCTTGGATGACACATCATTCTGAAAGTAAAACTTCTTAACTTTGTAATACAGCCGACAGATTCGGATTGGGAAGGTACTTCGTAACTATAGATAGCCAATATGAAAGAAATGTGAGCGATACACGTTGATACACGGCGTTAGGAAAATTCCAGCAATCAACTTGCATGGAACTAATTAGCTAGTGTACGAATTGTACTGCGCGTCCTGTCGCGCGGCGGGCACAGGCGCGTAAGCGATGTGGCGGTGTTGCTGTGTTCAATGTGATAGTCTATCGTTAATTTAATTAGGCTGTAACAGTGCGCCACATACTGTTGATGCCACGGCCAAGTAAGAGCTAGGAGGGGAAGATTTTTACTTGACTTGAAAGATGGAAGAAGACTTGAATGATGCCCCATACAATGCAGAAAGTTTTTCAACCACAAAGCCATGTTTACCCTCCCCGCAACTCCTTTCCTTCCTTCGTGATCGCTATCCTCCTAATTTGCAATTCCTTCTGCGGACCATCTAGTGCGAAACGTCACACGACAAAAAAAAATTAAAGAAAAAATTGAAGGAATGGTGTACAAATGAGGACTGAACCATACTCTAGCAAAATACCCCTTCTGCATAAGAGGAGTTCCGCTGTTCGAACAATGGACCACAATCCCATCCCCCCGCCTTATATTAACAAGACCCAAGTCAAAAATGGACCATCACCACCGAATCTATCCAAAGAGTTGTGAGAAACACGATCTTCAAAAGAAATGAAATAAACAAACTGCGAATCTTTGACTTCATGCGGTGAACTCAACCACATATAACGTAATCTACAACAGCCGGCTTGCGCGGACGAGACTGCCAAATAGGCACAGCAATCGTGTTTCCAGTGGGCCTCCTTTCCACAGTTTTGCGATACTTTCTTTTGAATATGGAAACCAAACTCCCATATTGAGCAGTTTAGCCATATAGGTAGACAAACATAGACTTGGAATACTCACTGCTCATGAAAAATTCCCTTACCTGCGAAGGCCTGGATGGGGTAGGTTCTGTAGTATATTGCATTGCAGCAGTCTTCGAAGGAGATTCATCCAAATGATTACGAACCCTTTCAGTCTGCATCCCCAGCTTGCCGGACTCATTTGATCTTAAACAGCTACGCTATTCGCTATTCACACCAAAAGACTAATGAGTTAGGCAGAATATGTGTTAGCTTCTTACATCCTCTACACCTGGCCAAAGGTAAAAGTAAACAAAACAACGCAGATGCATGTCGAGAAAGCTTTAAAAGTCAAAATAATGATTGAACTTTACTCACTTCTTTTCAGAGTTGAACAGCGGTGGACAGGGTGGTGGTGGTAGACCAATTGCTGCCATAACATTAGGTTTGGCATCTTGTGCTTCTAGAATGTAAATAGATCCAAGGACGCTTTGACTGGGTGGGAAAACAATCTGGCGTTCGATAAGCTGTTAACGTTTAGCATGCACACGGAAAGGAGGCTTCATTTGAAGCAAGCGGAAACTTTATCGTACTAATCAGTTATAGATAGCAACTTATGGTTCTACGGTCTTCTAGCAACTGAACAATTGCATATAATGGATGAATAAGGACGGAATGCTGACCTTGAAGCAGTGTTTCTTCCTCCTGAGCTGCAACTGATGGAGGTGTTACAACAGGAGCTGATGGAGACATCCGAAGAACACGACGTGGCAGTTCATCCTAGACAAAGCAAAATGTGCAAAAAGTCAAAAAAGAAACCTGAAAAATTAGTCTCCACACAAAAATTCTTCATTGTTCCAAGGTGCAGCAATCGTTTGCTCTACCTTTATAAAGATTTGGAATGGCCTGCTTAGTACTGTAACCCTCAGAGATTTTACGATGATTTAGTTCATTACGATTTAGTTGATTATTGAGGAGAGGGGGAAGCTACACTGACCAAGCTTAGCCACAGAGTTTCATAGCTGCCCCTCAAATTACGTATTCATGAAATTACAAACTCAAATTGTGGTGAAAAAACCACAATTTGAATTTGTAATTCTTTGAGAAATATAACGAGACCTCTGACCGAATAAAATGCAAGCTAAGAACTACGAGTAGTTCGGTGCTTGCAATTAATTCGGTCAAACCCCTCGTTATATCTGGTTTTACTGTTTTTTCGCTACTGGCGTACCATTGAGCAGAATCTGGTTACACTGAATCCTTCGTGGATTTATCGTAATCGCTTCCCTTAAGCCGCGTTCATAGTTCGCGACTCGGGAGATTAGGATAGTAGGCGACAGGATAGTAGAGTAGGAGATTGCGCTGACAAGATTGGATACGTATCGATTGAAATCGCTGGAGAGTAGTAGATTGGGCGACTTCAAGCGAATAGATCAATACATATCTAATCTTGTCAGCGCACTATCCTAATCTACTACTATCCTAATCTCCTACTCTACTACTATCCTACTATCGTAATATCGCAATCTACTACTCTCCAGCGATTTCAATCGATACGTATCTAATCTTGTCAGCGCAATCTCCTACTCTACTACTATCCTAATCTCCCCGTCAATACATATGTTTTTCATTGTCGCGTACTATCCTAATCTCCGGAGTCGCGAACTATGAACGCGGCCTTAGGAGGAATATCACGCAGCTCCAAAAAGTGTTACCAAGAAATAATCGCGCGAGCTTATTACTCACTACCCCCTCCACTTACAATGCCCCATAATGCAATGTAGGTTTGGAGAAATTCTTAAATTGACGACTCAGCCCCTTCACTTGTCTCCGAGATATAACCTATTGAGAAAGAAAAGAAACCACTGAATGGATAAACAACATGAGCCTGAGATAAACTAAACATATTTGTAATATGTTGAAAGCACTCACTGATTCAATACCAATAGTGAAACTGGTATTGCTGATGACATTAGCTGGAGTATTGATGCGAATAGGAAAGCGGACTGGAGCACTTGTGACAGGAGCCAACGGAGGAGGAAATGGAGGTTCTGCGTCTGCACTTTCCGTAGGAGCATCGTTCGGAGCAGCTGATGCTTCCTCTTGATTCGGCGAGACTGGAGACCCAGCGGGAGCGTGTCGTCCAACTGAAAACGTGAAATGATTTTAATTAGAAGTATACCAGTGGGAAAACATTCACTCAAAAGAAAGCAGACGACAAAAGAATTACATATTGCACGTTCTGGCGTTGAAGAATGTCCTCCTGAAGAGCTATGAGATGCGGTTCTGCTCCGCTTCTTCTTTCTGTAAACGGTAATTGAAAGAAGTGTCGGAAGGGAAGCAAATGAAAAAATCTCACGACTTTCTGTGCTTTCTGTCCTTTTTAGCACGTTTTTTCTCAGGATCTCCATCGTTGTCCTTGTCCTTGTCACGATCAGAGTTCGTGTCATTGGATGGAGACCGCCGGTCACGTTCATCATTTACTCCATGGTCACTACTGCGCGAACGACTACGCGAGGAGTTCGCCGACCTATTTTGTGACAAATTTAGAATCTAGGTAATTCCATAGGAGATACCGACAATCGCGGGACCGGAGTATAAATGTAATTGAAACCTAAATTTGTCGAAGCCACGGAGAGCTAACCTCGCACTCGGAGAACGACTATCACTAGATGATCGGGCTCGATCTCTCGACCTCGATCTGCTCCTGTCATCATCACGATCCGAGTGCCTTCTTTTGTACCTTAACATACCAAGCGAAATAAAGAAAGCGAACGGTATGGGTCGAATCGCATTTACTATCGTACTCCAATAATCTTTTGCGTGCCTCTTCGAAAAATGCTCGTGAAAGAGTACTGCACTTTTTGGGTCTACATCTTTTGAGCAGCACGCTTTCAAAGAAGGTCAGCATTTCTTTCCATACAACTTGCAGCAACTCAATATCACTTGTTTTTATCTGTACAGGCAGAAAAAATACCAATCTACCAGCTCCACAGAAAGGAACTCAACTCGATGAGGGAAAAAATATTATCATCATCATCATCAAAATCGTTGTTAAACATGTAAAACACTGAGTAAGACATACGACCCTTTGATAGTTGTTATTTGTCTTTGTTTCTTCTGCCTTTCGAGGTTGATAGGTGGAACATTTATTCAATCGGCCTAACGTTTCGACAAAATCGTCGTCTTCTGAGGCCCAGGGTTCCACCGTTTGTGCGGGAATCCCGCTTCCGCACAAAAGCGCCGGTCAGTAAGAACAAAGAATGCCGAGGTTACAGGAAGAGAGAAGCTGGAGACTACTCCTTTGATAGTGTTTCAAAATTTTCGAGGCGCTTTCGATTGAATGTTTCTAATGCTTAACAATTTGATCTCTTCTTCGAATCAGTCCCATCGAAAGTGAATGCAAGAGGAATAATCGCAGCACAGTGTTGAAGACCGTTGTTACTGACAAGAAAGAATCTTTTTTTATGATAGAAAGTGCTATAATGAAACACTCACGATTCTCGACCGCTTCCTCTGCCAGCACTCTGTTGATAGGATCGATTTCGATAAACGGGCCGTCCTCGTCCTCATACAATTTAGAAATTAGATCAGAGTTCTAACCTAGAGCAGCAGCTGAGACTTACTGTTCTGGTTCATACTTTGATACTGCGCATATCTACGAATGTCTTTGAACCAGCTTAGTTCACACCGATGACCCATCAAATCACTGTCACTATACCTAAACAAGAAACACATTATCTACTGCCAAATCAAGAGAAATGATGAGAAAAATCCTACTTGCTCATTGCTTCCTTTGCATCATCTCTTGTTTCGAAGCGGACAGCAACGAACAGGCGCTGCTGGTCAGCACTAGTTTTAACAAAATCGAAAGAAACTGGCCCAATTCTGTCTTCGAAATACTCCCTAAAACAGTTGTATCTCTGTAGCAAACATCACATCAGAACTGAGATTTTGTGTAAATGTAGACTGCTATTTCCCATGCTCTATCATCACTCACCTTACAAAGAGGAAACCTTGTCAAATCAATGAAAGTTATTAACGCGATGCTCATTGCATCTTCCTAGTCAACAATTGCAAAAGTCTATCCAAAGGTCAAACAACGACATAGAGTAACAGGATAGGGGAGTAACGTCCAACGGCAACCGTGAAAATCTCCTCCAATTAATTGACGCTCATTAAATATCGATTATCATCAAATCAAGAGTTTTTATAGCTGGAAATATCATTCGTTACTGTCTTCGCTAATAATAACACATTAGAAGAGGATTCCATGACGATTAGTTGAATTTTGAATGCAGACCAAAGTAATAATAAAGTCACACCTGATCTCGTCTGTTGACATGTCACCAGGCAAACCACGAATGAATATGGTATGCTTGGATTCAGGAACTTCATCTTCATTAATGCGGTCCCTTCTTTGATGATAGTCGTAACCACGGTTGACGTATGCACCACCGTAGCTCATCCTTGAATTGGCACAAATGATGCAAATCAACTAAGCTGTTCCACAGATAAAATTGAAGCTGGAATGAAATCGGTTGCTGTGATTTCCTACAATCTCCTTCTTATCTAGGCTTCTTATCGCTGAGTAGTCCACACTTTAGGACTTTCGTGTTCAAACCGACCAATACAGGACTCAAACCATCGACGAGTTCCCATTCGTTTCACATTGACGCAAAATGATAAACTTCAAGACTTCTAGAAACAAGTTATGAGGCCACGATTGAAGCTGACCATAGCTTCCCAAAAGTGCTTGCAGAATTGAAATTTCCCAAACACACGTGCAATTGAGCATGTTTAGGTTGAGGGAAACATGAGTATTGAATAAACTTTGGCGCTAAGTGAGTCAAGGGCAGGTAAGCCGACCTTCAAGTAGAAGTTGGGAAAAATTATTTTGTACGCAATCCTAGAACACCTTAACTGAGCAGGCCTTAGGAGAAAGGAGGAACCCCGAGATGGGTAGCATATCATTCGAGATACTTACGTAATGTTGAAATTCTGCGCACCCTTCCCCGACTCACAAGGCATCTACAATTGTTTTCAAAGTCGAAGAGAAGCACTTAATGTTTCCGAAATGCCCATTCTGAAAGACTGTTAGACCATTTCAAGAAATAAAACCTGCCTGAAACGTTGGCGATCGTCTCCCTACTTGCTTGTAATGTTGGCAACAACTTAGAAACTAGCAAATTACTAAGCCTCTTGCGAAAACGCGCAGCCTTTATGAATAACAAAAGGATGCACGTTTCATAAGCACAACAAACAGCCTGAAATATGTAAGCAGAGCCATACCCGTGAACTTTCCTAACTCGAGTATTCCCCTTCACTAGTAAAGATTGTCACGCACGATACCAATATTTTACTGGCACTCCGTTACTTGAGAGCTGATGGACTAAAGCTTTCAAAAGCGCCGAAGCATCCGAACACGTACCTCTAAAAAGAATTTCCAGACGTTTGCAAGATCCAGATAGAAAAATGAGATTCCAAACACGTCCAGTAAGGCCAAGCACCAAGTCTAAAACCAGCAATACCACTAACGCGACCAGACGAAAGCAATCTGGAGTGAGAACGAGGAAGGGCATTGCTCAGACTTGCGCCGCTGCCCACCGTAATCCAACAACCTGCGTACCACGACTCGTTTCAAAACGTCGCCTGTTGCGGCTCGTCTTGCTGTTTTGTGTCAGGCAGGGCTTGTTAACTCGAGCAAGTTGACCACAAGGTCGAGCAGAATGGGTAGGTAAGATTCAAATGCCGCTATATCCAAATTATAGGCCTGGCATGCCAGAGCAATACTACTTGGATTGGGGTGGTGCTAACGATAAGATATCCGTCAGGCTCAGCGATTGTGCTGAGGGACGGGCGATTGCTTTGGGACTAATGGTAAGCCTGAGCATAGGAAGGAGAGGGTCGGCTGTGAACAATATGACTTGGAATTTCGCAGAATCCGACTTTGGCACATTTGAGCTTCCTCTTAATCTTAGGCTAAGGCTCTGTGCTAACGCCTTAGCAGACGCCGTGCCGCCGCGCGGTCCCCCCCCCCTCCCAACTCACTGAGCACCAGGAAAGGCTGGTTTTGCAAGCTGTGCAAAAGGGACTGCTCATTCCAGTGCTTCTGCAACCAGGGTCGACCGCCCGTTGCGCAAAGATCCGAGGGGTCGTACACATATAACTAATGGGGGCGGGTCGTAATCTCAACTACCAGTCACAAAATTTGAAGGTACCAAGGCAGGGATAAATGGCAAAGGGCAGACTTTCAACTGCCACTGCGACTAGTAAGCACAGACGATTGGATTGGTGCATCCCGGTGTAAGGAGACCTTGTTGAAACACCTCATATTCCAGTGAGCACGAGGAAACGAATTCTCCCAGGGAAAAGATGATGCTTCCAAACCGAATCTAATCGTAAGCGGAGAATAGTGAAACGAAATGAGCGGGTCGACTTCTAGGGTCCTAATAAGCACAAGAAAGGTTTCCTTCCCAAGCTTTTTAAGAGAATCTACCATGTGCTATGAAGTACCGATCTTTTTCCAAATGGTTTTTATCGCTTTTCATTATGGATCGTAGATTGAATTCTCTTGAAGCTCTTCCACTCTTACACTTTATTGGCAAGCTTTCGGCAATAATGCCATCATCAGACCAATCTTAAAATTACAATACTTGCGACTGATCAACTGTTCTTATACAATAAACACGATACATCGACATACCAGCGATAAGGGAGTACGGAGGGGACCTATGAGGGTCGGGAACGAGTGAAAAATGAGACATCATCCCCGAGGGAAGGACTTCATGGATTACGTAAGAAGTCTCAAAAGGTCACGTAGCTCTTCCTTTTTATTAATTTCCTTTTTATTAATTTTTATTAATAGCTTTTCATTATGCCTATTTCAAGGGAGTGACGGGCGTTCGAAGGATAAAAAACTGCGCTTTGGAGAATGACTTAAAAGAGCCACAGAGAGAAGAAGCGGAACAACCGGATTATTTTTGAAAGGGTGGTTATTCAAAAAAATCAACATTTATTCAAATACCATAGTCTTCTAGCTTGCGAGTAGTTTTAGAAATCTGCAGAAAAAAAATTAACTACGAAGCAGGTGAAGTAAGCAAACCAGCCCTTTTGGCGTTTCTGCTGGGGCCGTATGCTGAATGTTGGGGGGTGCGTAGCGTTTCTCCTCCTGGGGTCAGGTCACCTAAAATTGAGACGCCGTTCATTCGCTCGGAGCAAGCTTAGGACTAAGCCTAGGCCCAATCATAGGCTTAGGCATAAGCCAATGTGTAAGCATAAGCCTTAACCTAAGTCTAAACCCAAACTTAACCTTAAGCTTCAATGATCGCGCAACTGTGGTGACCTGACCCCAGGAGGAGAAACGCACGTCTCCCCAGGTCAGGGCGGTCGTTCCTCTCCTAACGCCGGCATTTCTGAGGTGAGCATATCAAATGAGTGCGGTGTTGCAGGACCGAGTTGGAATACAGTGCGGGGACCCTACGCCCCCCCAACATTCAGCATACGGCCCCAGCAGAAACGCCAAAAGGGCTGGTTTGCTTACTTCACCTGCTTCGTAGTTAATTTTTTTTTCTGCAGATTTCTAAAACTACTCGCAAGCTAGAAGACTATGGTATTTGAATAAATGTTGATTTTTTTGAATAACCACCCTTTCAAAAATAATCCGGTTGTTCCGCTTCTTCTCTCTGTGGCTCTTTTAAGTCATTCTCCAAAGCGCAGTTTTTTATCCTTCGAACGCCCGTCACTCCCTTGAAATAGGCATAATGAAAAGCTATTAATAAAAATTAATAAGGAAAGGAAATTAACAAAAAGGAAGAGCTACGTGACCTTTTGAGACTTCTTACGTAATCCATGAAGTCCTTCCCTCGGGGATGATGTCTCATTTTTCACTCGTTCCCGACCCTCATAGGTCCCCTCCGTACTCCCTTATCGCTGGTATGTCGATGTATAGTGTTTATTGTATAAGAACAGTTGATCAGTCGCAAGTATTGTAATTTTAAGATTTGGTCTGATGATGGCATTATTGCCGAAAGCTTGCCAATAAAGTGTAAGAGTGGAAGAGCTTCAAGAAGAATTCAATCTACGATCCAGAAATGAAAAGCGATAAAAACCATTTGGAAAAATCGGTACTTCATAGCACATGGTAGATTCTCTTAAAAAGCTTGGGAAGGAAACCTTTCTTGTGCTTATTAGGACCCTAGAAGTCGACCCGCTCATTTCGTTTCACTATTCTCCGCTTACGATTAGATTCGGTTTGGAAGCATCATCTTTTCCCTGGGAGAATTCGTTTCCTCGTGCTCACTGGAATATGAGGTGTCTCAACAAGGTCTCCTACACCGAGATGCACCAATCCAATCGTCTGTGCTTACTAGTTACAGTGGCAGTTGAACAGCTCTGCCTTTGCCACTTGATCCGCATGCTGGTACTTCAAATATCTGTGACTGATAGTAGAGATTACGACCGCGCCCCCATTAGTTATATGTGTACGACCCCTCGGATCTTTGCGCAACGGGCGGTCGACCCTGGTTGCAGAAGCACTGGAATGAGCAGTCCCTTTTGCACAGCTTGCAAAACCAGCCTTCCCTGGTGCTCAGTGACTTGGGAGGGGGGGGGGACCGCGCGGCGGCACGGCGTCTGCTAAGGCCTTAGCACAGAGCCTTAGCCTAAGATTAAGAGGAACCTCAAATGTGCCAAAGTCGGATTCTGCGAAATTCCAAGTCATATTGTCCACAGCCGACCCTCTCCTTCCTATGCTCAGGCTTACCATTAGTCCCAAAGCAATCGCCCGTCCCTCAGCACAATCGCTGAGCCTGACGGATATCTTATCGTTAGCACCACCCCAATCCAAGTAGTATTGCTCTGGCATGCCAGGCCTATAATTTGGATATAGCGGCATTTGAATCTTACCTACCCATTCTGCTCGACCTTTGTGCGTTCAACTTGCTCGAGTTAACAAGCCCTGCCTGACACAAAATAGCAAGACGAGCCGCAACAGGCGACGTTTTGAAACGAGTCGTGGTACGCAGGTTGTTGGATTACGGTGGGCAGCGGCGCAAGTCTGAGCAATGCCCTTCCTCGTTCTCACTCCAGATTGCTTTCGTCTGGTCGCGTTAGTGGTATTGCTGGTTTTAGACTTGGTGCTTGGCCTTACTGGACGTGTTTGGAATCTCATTTTTCTATCTGGATCTTGCAAACGTCCTGGAAATTCTTTTTAGAGCGTAAGTGTTCGGATGCGTCGGCGCTTTTGAAAGCTTTAGTCCATCAGCTCTCAAGTAACGGAGTGCCAGTAAAATATTGGTATCGTGCGTGACAATCTTTACTAGTGAAGGGGAATACTCGAGTTAGGAAAGTTGACGGGTATGGCTCTGCTTACATATTTCAGGCTGTTTGTTGTGCTTATGAAACGTGCATCCTTTTGTTATTCATAAAGGCTGCGCGTTTTCGCAAGAGGCTTAGTAATTTGCTAGTTTCTAAGTTGTTGCCAACATTACAAGCAAGTAGGGAGACGATCGCCAACGTTTCAGGCAGGTTTTATTTCTTGAAATGGTCTAACAGTCTTTCAGAATGGGCATTTCGGAAACATTAAGTGCTTCTCTTCGACTTTGAAAACAATTGTAGATGCCTTGTGAGTCGGGGAAGGGTGCGCAGAATTCAACATTACGTAAGTATCTCGAATGATATGCTACCCATCTCGGGGTTCCTCCTTTCTCCTAAGGCTTGCTCCGTTAAGGTGTTCTAGGATGCGTACAAAAATGTTTCCTCAACTTTATGAAGAGTCGGCTTACCTGCCCTTGACTCACTTAGCGCCAAAGTTTATTCAATACTCATGTTTCCCTCAACCTAAACATGCTCAATTGCACGTGTGTTTGGGAAATTTCAATTCTGCAAGCACTTTTGGGAAGCTATGGTCAGCTTCAATCGTGGCCTCATAACTTGTTTCTAGAAGTCTTGAAGTTTATCATTTTGCGTCAATGTGAAACGAATGGAACTCGTCGATGCTTTGAGTCCTGTATTGATCGGTTTAAACACGAAAGTCCTAAAGTGTGGACTAATCAGCGATAAGAAGCCTAGATAAGACGGAGAGATTATAGAAATCAGAGCAACCGATTTCATTCCAGCTTCAATTTTCATCTGTGGAACAGCTTAGTTGATTTGCATCATTTGTGCCAATTCAAGGATGAGCTACGGTGGTGCATACGTCAACCGTGGTTACGACTATCATCAAAGAAGGGACCGCATTAATGAAGATGAAGTTCCTGAATCCAAGCATACCATATTCATTCGTGGTTTGCCTGGTGACATGTCAACAGACGAGATCAGGTGTGACTTTATTATTACTTTGGATCTGCATTCAAAATTCAACTAATCGTCATGGAATCCTCTTCTAATGTGTTATTATTAGCGAAGACAGTAACGAATGATATTTCCAGCTATAAAAACTCTTGATTTGATGATAATCGATATTTAATGAGCGTCAATTAATTGGAGGAGATTTTCACGGTTGCCGTTGGACGTTACTCCCCTATCCTGTTACTCTATGTCGTTGTTTGACCTTTGGATAGACTTTTGCAATTGTTGACTAGGAAGATGCAATGAGCATCGCGTTAATAACTTTCATTGATTTGACAAGGTTCCTCTTTGTAAGGTGAGTGATGATAGAGCATGGGAAATAGCAGTCTACATTTACACAAAATCTCAGTTCTGATGTGATGTTTGCTACAGAGATACAACTGTTTTAGGGAGTATTTCGAAGACAGAATTGGGCCAGTTTCTTTCGATTTTGTTAAAACTAGTGCTGACCAGCAGCGCCTGTTCGTTGCTGTCCGCTTCGAAACAAGAGATGATGCAAAGGAAGCAATGAGCAAGTAGGATTTTTCTCATCATTTCTCTTGATTTGGCAGTAGATAATGTGTTTCTTGTTTAGGTATAGTGACAGTGATTTGATGGGTCATCGGTGTGAACTAAGCTGGTTCAAAGACATTCGTAGATATGCGCAGTATCAAAGTATGAACCAGAACAGTAAGTCTCCAGCGCTGACTCTAGTTAGCGAACTCTGAGCTAATTATCTAAATGATATCAGAGGACAGGACGGCCATTTTACCGAAATCGATCCTATCAACAGAGTGCTGGCAGAGGAAGCGGTCGAGAATCGTGAGTGTTTCATTATAGCACTTTCTATCATAAAAAAAGATTCTTTCTTGTCAGTAACAACGGTCTTCAACACGTGTGCTGACGATTTATCTCTCTTGCCATGGCACTGTACGATGGGACTGATTCAATAAAGAGAATAAATTGTTAAGCATTAGAAACATTCAATCGAAAGCGCCTCGAAAATTTTGAAACACTATCAAAGGAGTAGTCTCCAGCTTCTCTCTTCCTGTAACCTCGGCATTCTTTGTTCTTACTGACCGGCGCTTTTGCGCGGAAGCGGGATTCCCGCCGACAAACGTGGAACCTGGGCTCGGGAAGAGGCTAGTGGGTTCGAAACGTCAGCACCGTTCAATAAATCCACCTATCAACTCGAACAGGCAGAAGAAACAAAGACAAATAACAACTATCAAAGGGTCGTATGTCTTACTCAGTGTTTTACATGTTTAACAACGATTTTGATGATGATGATGATAATATTTTTTTCCCTCATCGAGTTGAGTTCCTTTCTGTGGAGCTGGTAGATTGGTATTTTTTCTGCCTGTACAGATAAAAACAAGTGATATTGAGTTGCTGCAAGTTGTATGGAAAGAAATGCTGACCTTCTTTGAAAGAGTGCTGCTCAAAAGATGTAGACCCAAAAAGTGCAGTACTCTTTCACGAGCATTTTTCGAAGAGGCACGCAAAAGATTATTGGAGTACGATAGTAAATGCGATTCGACCCATAGCCGGGGGTCGCTTTCTTTATTTCCGCTTTAGCGGATGTTAAGGTACAAAAGAAGGCACTCGGATCGTGATGATGACAGGAGCAGATCGAGGTCGAGAGATCGAGCCCGATCATCTAGTGATAGTCGTTCTCCGAGTGCGAGGTTAGCTCTCCGGCTTCGACAAATTTAGGTTTCAATTACATTTATACTCCGGTCCCGCGATTGTCGGTATCTCCTATGGAATTACCTAGATTCTAAATTTGTCACAAAATAGGTCGGCGAACTCCTCGCGTAGTCGTTCGCGCAGTAGTGACCATGGAGTAAATGATGAACGTGACCGGCGGTCTCCATCCAATGACACGAACTCTGATCGTGACAAGGACAAGGACAACGATGGAGATCCTGAGAAAAAACGTGCTAAAAAGGACAGAAAGCACAGAAAGTCGTGAGATTTTTTCATTTGCTTCCCTTCCGACACTTCTTTCAATTACCGTTTACAGAAAGAAGAAGCGGAGCAGAACCGCATCTCATTAGCTTTCTCTAGAGAGACTATTCTGGCAACGCCAGAACGTGCAATATGTAATTCTTTTGTCGTCTGCTTTCTTTTGAGTGAATGTTTTCCCACTGGTATACTTCTAATTAAAATCATTTCACGTTTTCAGTTGGACGACACGCTCCCGCTGGGTCTCCAGTCTCGCCGAATCAAGAGGAAGCATCAGCTGCTCCGAACGATGCTCCTACGGAAAGTGCAGACGCAGAACCTCCATTTCCTCCTCCGTTGGCTCCTGTCACAAGTGCTCCAGTCCGCTTTCCTATTCGCATCAATACTCCAGCTAATGTCATCAGCAATACCAGTTTCACTATTGGTATTGAATCAGTGAGTGCTTGCAGCATATTACAAATATGTTAGGTTTCTTCTCAAGCTCATGTTGTTTATCCATTCAGTGGTTTCTTTTCTTTCTCAATAGGTTATATCTCGGAGACAAGTGAAGGGGCTGAGTCGTCAATTTAAGAATTTCTCCAAACCTACATTGCATTATGGGGCATTGTAAGTGGAGGGGGTAGTGAGTAATAAGCTCGCGCGATTATTTCTTGGTAACACTTTTTGGAGCTGCGTGATATTCCTCCTAAGGCCGCGTTCATAATTCGCGATTCCGGAGATTAGGATAGTACGCGACAATGAAAAACATATGTATTGACGGGGAGATTAGGATAGTAGTAGAGTAGGAGATTGCGCTGACAAGATTAGATACGTATCGATTGAAATCCCGGAGAGTAGTGGA
>MU870381.1:15880-30366 GCA_036418205.1 Ostertagia ostertagi | reverse complement strand
AGAGCACTGAACGCGTGCTGATCCCTTCGTAATGGGATTGGGGTTCTCGTGATTTTGTAAGAGTAACCTATCTCTCAGCAGCCACGTGACGCGCAGTACAGAGCGCCGTAAAAACTGGTACTATGATATGGTACAGCCACTGACTTCCAACAGCTCCACGGCCATCTCGATAATCTTTTTGGCATTCTGCACTCCCAAGCGTTGAGGGATATTCGCCTCGTGACGAACTTGATCCTCCCTCAGAATCCTGAAGTTTCATATTGAGTTACGCCAAGGAAAGCCCAACTTACTCAAAGATTGCAGTGAAACGTTGCAAACAAAAATCAAGGGTTTTTCTCTGCCGCCTGCTGCCGTCGAGGCCGGGACTCCCCTATGGAGTAATTTCCAAAAGAAAGCGAAAGTGAGTGCACGATTCACAAGCGTAAATCGAGCAACTCAGAAGCGCAACTGAGTCGAGCGACAAAGTCGCCAACTATAAACGCGACCAAATAGCTTCGAAAACGATTATATGCGTCAATAGCCATTTTCAATTCACAATAAGAAAAGCGACTCACTTGGTTCCTTTGACCACACAAACTTTGACTGTGGTAGTACCTAAGTCAACACCAACTGAACAGCTCATCTGAAATTAACAAATATAAAAGTGATACTTTTCCGTCTTCTGCTGACCAGGGAAGGTCATCAGGCCGGTCCGGCCATTTGCAATGAGCTGTATACCGTTGCACTCGCCTCGAGACGCTGAGCTCAAAACTGCCTTCACTATCTGCTAAACGATTCTTTGAACGGAGTTATAAAGCAAGGAAAGCGCAGCGGTAGTGCCCCGTCTCGCAGGCCAGAGGTGGTGGTAACGGTTTTTCAGGAAGAAAGTTTTGAGCTCAGCTTCTCGAGGCGAGTGCAAGGGTATGGAGTTCATTAAAAATGGCCGGACCGGCCTGATGACCTTCCCTGGTGAACTGCAATTCTGAAAGTCATTTTGTTTCTATATATTGTTCTATGAGAAATCGAAATCCTGTATCTAGCTATTTAAGAAGAAATTTGAGAGAATATGGCGATTAATATTTCGTCGGAATAGCAGAGAAAGTCCAGCAGAGATAAAAATCACGAATGATTTATACAGATGCGTTCTGTTCAAATTACAATAGTCCGACCAGAGGCAAAGCTTGAGAGAACGACATCAGTAAAAATCCTACATCTGAACCAGCATCAAAATAACCAAACCTTTTACATCACTCTTCATCCTCCACACGAGAAAAAACCCAAAAATTGCCATATAATAGTATTACACAGTCACAACCGACCAGCTGTTCGAAGCTTTTGCACACAGCTCGTAGAGCTGTACGGTAGTATTAACCTTCTTGAGGGCACATTCCTCAACTGATTAGGTGCCGCTTCCTACATTCTAAAGGTGGGGATGTGGTTGGTGCGCACGAGCAATGGAAGAGAATGAAGGGAAGTGCTAGAACCCCCTTAGAGTCACATTATGCGCTGGTACTATGGGCGAGCATTGCGCCCTGCTTGTAGCTTCATTTTGCTTTCCCCCTTGTGGTTGATGCGATGGAGGGAATAGACTCACCTATGAGAAAGCAGATGTGGGGCGCAAATCCGGCATATGCTCCACCCAAGGCATCTTCTACCGTGGCCGTGACCTCACTTAAGTACTTCCTGATCGCGTCTCTCCACCTCTTCTTTGGGGCTCCTCGCGGTCGCTTGCCTTGCACTTCGAAGTCCATCGCTTCCTTATCGGATGATCCTGTGGCCTCCTTAGCACATGCCCATACCATCGCAGACGCTGTTCCCGTACCTTCAGCTGGACAGGGGCAGTCTGCATGACCGCTCTGACATCCTCGTTTCTGACCCTGTCCAGTCGCGTCCAACCGCAGGCCCACCTCAACATCCTCTCAGCGGAGTGTGAGAGCTGCCTGATTCGTTGTTCAAGGGGCCAGCACTCGCTGCCGTAGAGCATCGCAGGCCTTACCACTGTTCGGTACACCTTCCCTTTGAGCGTTCTGGAGCACCTTCGATCGCAGAGGATTCCAGTGGACTCCCTCCATTTCATCCATGCCGCGTTGATCCGTGCCTTTACTGCCTGGTCCACACTGCCATCGGCGACCCATCTTTCGATGGTTTCTCCATGATAGTCCTCGATTATGGTCAACGGTCACGTTGCGCACCGATTTAAAAATTTGTTAAAAAATTGTGCGCCCCCCTCTTTAGAGTCTTGAAAAGGACCCCTCCCTCTTAGAAATTCTTGAACAACGGCCCTCCCCCCCCCCAGCACTTATTTGTACTGTACACTGCCCAACGAAAAAAGCTGGCAGGTCTGGCAGGCTGCTAAAAATCTAAAGACACTTGGCTTGAATTCAAGACACAAGTAGCAGACGAGCTCTAGGAAGCTGATGATATCCAGTACTTCACTTAATATACAGCATCACAAAACGAAATGCCTTCATTAGTTGCAAAACAGTATTGGCCTATAGTTCAAATGGCGCTGCTTCCGCGGGAAAGCCTGTAGATGAATTGTGGGCATTAATGAAACAAAATTAATGACTTGGCTTTCAGAATCACAAAAAAAATTCCATTTCGATACACAAGCACATATCAAAATGGAAATATTCATAATGATTTTGAGTGGCAAACGAGTGCATGGCGCATCTCAGAGCACCAGAGTCGACTGCAAAAGTGTGCGAATTGAGCACGGGAGCGTTGCGTTGGCAATGGCTCGCGCAATCTTCCCCTCGGCCTAGCTGCGCCGATAGACTGAGGCGGACTACTAATTTTGAAATGAGTGTAATTCTAGCCACCATCAATATATTTTCAAAGCGCTAAGTAGATTTGTAATCTAAGAGGCTGCTAGTTTCTGGAAAATTTATGCGCGGGTTGCAGTATCTTCAAAACTGTTCTGAATATAGGGTAGAGAATCAAGAATTCACAGAAATGCGCACTTCTTCATTTGAAGGTTGTAATTTTCTTCAAATAAGAAAGTGTGAGAAGTGGTAAGAAAATTTGAAACTCTAGATTGTTTTCTTTCTAAAAAGTACTCAAACTTTTGTAAAGTTTCATTTCTTCAAAAAATCGCCCCGTTGGACCGTTTTTTGTGCACAACCGGGTTTTTTGGCTTTCAATGACTATAACTTTCTTCAGATTCAACCTTTGCAATTCTTGTCCCCTGAAAAAAACTAGAAGGTTAGAGCTTTCTAACGAATACTTGAACTCTTTTCAAAATTGATTGACGGAGTCAAAAAATCGCCCCGTTGGACCGTTTTGGGAAATCGCGGACCGATTTTTGGCAGAGCGCTGGTTTTTTGGCTTTAAACTGTTATAACTTTCTTCAGATTCAACTTGTGCAAATATTCACTTGACCACGTTTCAAAATGAATCGTTCAAAAAATCGTCCCGTTGGACCCTTTTTTCATGAATTTTCGGAGCTACTCTCCTGAAAACACGAGTTTTCAACACTCAAACACTCACAGCTCTCTTCAAACTCAATTTTATGGGGAATAATGATACCATGACATCGCACAAGCTTTGTGCTTCATAACAGATACTGAAACCCTTTTCAGGAAGTCGCCGACAGGCAAATATTTTTTCCAAACTTTTTTTAGTCAGTCTACCCAAGTGGTCACTCTTTTACTAACTTAGGTCCAGTTTGAAGACATTGGTTCTCCTCGAGAGCATATTTGTGTACGTGAACAGTCAAATATGGACACTTCTGCAGTAGACTCTTCTGCTCTGAGGTGCGCCATGCACTCGTTTGTGGTTAATAGTTGGAGAAGCACTCGAAAGTTACACCCCTTACCTACTGTCGCGACAGCAAACGTCCTCATTCTAATCTTCAAAGTCGACTCATCATTCAATATTCTTCGTAGAACAATCAGCACTAACATCCGATCAACCCCCTCCCCGCACTGATGAAGAGCATTGAGCCCTTGTGAGTGCGTCCAAGTGACGCCTTAATATGTATCCTCATATTCTCAAAGAGTGGCCTGCATACAACCAGCAACTCCAAAGAGATTCCGAATGTCCGCATTTCTTTTTTTGGAACAGCATTCTACAAAGGGAGAATTCAATCAAGCGGATACAAACCGCTCGCTGAACTCAATCAAATCCTAAGGCTTGTTTACGAATTTTGGACTTGACTTGTACGGTGTTATTGTAGGCTCAATCTAGCCAAGGTTGCTTTCATAGTTTGCGGTGCGCGCACCGTGCGGACTGCGCGGAGAGAGTGAAAAGCGTCAACACGCGCTCTGGCGCACGATGCGTACTTGGCGCGCAGTCGGCGACTTCCGATCGATAAATTCGGTTTCATTACATTCTCCTTTTGTTTTTCAGGTGTTCCACGTGCCGTGTTGCTTTTGCTCGTGTTTTTTGGCGAGAATCTTTTTCTTTTTCGTGTGAATCATTGCTTTTCAACTGTCCTAGAATGGTTAGGTTCATACAGTGTTTGAAAGTGGCAAGTAAGCCCCAAGTGAGTTCATTAGTAAGCAAAAGCAGTAATCCATACAAAAAGGAAAAGTTTTGGAGCTAAACAACCGCAAGAAAAAGCAAAACGGCACACAAAACGTCAAAATATAGAAAAAATGTATTGAAATTAGGATTATCGATCGGAAGGCGCCGACTGCGCGCCAAGTACGCATCGTGCGCCAGAGCGCGTGTTGACGCTTTTCACTCTCTCCGCGCGGTCCACACGGACCGCAATCTATGAAAGCAGCCCAAGAGAGTCAGTGCGTTATTTTGAATTCTCTGAAATGACGCAGTTGGTGTATCACTGTACTGCTCACAAAACGTATAAAACGCTGGATTACAAAATATCTGCAATAGCAATCATACACGCCTCCAACAAGCAAAGGCTTACCATTACCACATAGGGTTTTAAGGTGCAATGACCATCATAGCACAAAATACCTAGAAGCTATCCCGCATAAATAAGAGAGTGCCAGTGCAATCTGGTAGAACAGATAACAAAGGGCCAAGAAATTGAAATTGAGTCAGAATTGAAATCAGTTTTATCCTATCAAAAATGGGTCTGCCTATTACATCACTTGAAAACCGGTACGTGAAAACGGCAAGCTCAAGCTCATTTTTGAGATTCAAGTCCTTCAGCAGAACTTTTATTCTTAGTCAGACAAAGCCGATTTTGTGGGAAAAAAAAGCATTTTGGGAAGACTTTCTCAGACAGCAGTGCTTCCACTGATTCTGGGCAATTTCTTGCAAGACATGATACCAAAGAAGATTGTAAACAAATGTACCCGATAAGGCATGTGATTAAAACTTCATAAGCATTTCATGAATGTCAATATATCATTTCAATGTGAGTGTAAATAAATCAAGCAAGAACAAATGTATATACCCCACAAAGGATCATTTCGGACTAGACGGACACCATGTCCACACGTATCCATAGCAAAAGCGGACCATTTCAGAAAAACATCGCACATCAATATGTCAGGTACAAATCATGAAAAATCACACACAACATACATATAGGGGATCTAAACTAAATCGACTACAAAACAGATACAAAAAACAAGTAAATAAACACATAGGCTGTTAGACATCTATAAGCGTAAAAAAACTGATAGTCTAGAAAAAAAGGAAAGAATGGAAGGTAGAAAAACGGCAGGCCATCGCCACCTAATGCATGATATTGGATGGCACTGACTAAAGATCAAAAGCCACTGAAATTCTCACAAACACACTGAACAAAAATCAATAAATGGTATGAAAGGCCGCTTGATAAACGCACACGACCCCGTTTCACTACGTGACAACATAGAAATATCAGAAAATGAAACGTATCGATTAAAGTGCTAAAAGTTACGAGTAGAAAATTAGTACAAATTTAAAGAATGACAAAGTTATTAAGAAGTAAGGAAGTTAAGGTAAGTTTGCTACTGTTAGTGGAAAGTTCAAAAGCAATATTGTGAGTAATTATTATGAACAAAAGCCCATTTACATGTAGAGAATGAAAGCCTGCCAGGCTCAGATGGCTAAGATAAAGCAAGTCATATATGTGCTCTTAGAGCGTTATTTGCACATCTCTATACACGTCATCTGGACCCATTGCACGGCGAGCAGACGCATACGCTGCTTGCAATATCGTCTCGTTCGACCCAACTCTGAAGAGAAAAAAAGGAACTTTCGTGGAATTATCGACTCATAGATTGCAGTAATAAATCTTAAGGCGTAATATAATAGAAGGAAAGGTAATTAATAAGACCTCTCCCACAAAAGTTGTTCCACTATCCGATCGACACCCTCACTTTCAGCTAATGTCGACTCCTCACAGTCACTAAGACATGGCCACATTCCGCCTACGGAAAATCCAATTTTTGCGGGGGTGAAAGCTACGGGGCGCATGTACCATATCGCTTTCGCTTTCGAATCTTCTCCGGACCTTCCACTCTGCCAAAAATGTGATCTCAGCGGGCAGCACTAACAAAGATGCCCGCTTATGAAGCAGACCTGAGCTAGATTCTACCATGGTATGTTTGTGACCACATAGTACACAATACATATTTCTAAAAATCACTCATCACCATACTGTAAGACTTTTGCTTTCCCATGAGAACACGCGCCCATTCTACCACATCCGAACCCTTCTCCCCCCTCAACATCAAGCTTTGTTCGCGAACTAACTGATCCTTATCCTCAGCGCAACGGCTACTGTTTAATTTTTGTTTTGTATAAAACCGCAGCTAGCCAACTGATGAAGAGTTCTGCCTTATTTCAAATTGGGCGGAAGTGGTGTAGTGGCAAGTGGCACGCTTACCACGCGAGCGGTCCGGGATCAAATCCTGGGTCGTGAGTCGCCCGGGCCAACCAAGCCTTCCATCCCTCCGGGGTCGGTTAATTGGTACCAGACTTGTCTGGGAGGATAAAAAACTTGTACATCGGCTGGCCCCCGCAAGTCATTGTATAGGCCACATCGCATTCAAACGCCACTACGAATGTACAAATGGAAGTAGAATGCGTGCCGCATCCCAAAAGGGATTGATCAACGGCAAATGCTTTATCCTTTATCCTTTTTATCCAACTGCACGATGGCTAGTCACGAAATAAGAAATACCAGTAGTTTAAAAAATTGGTCTGAAAACGACAAAACTTCAAGGTAAGTATACGTACCTGAGTGAGCGATCAACTCCAAACGGTTTGAGGTGATAGATCAAATATTCAAGCGCATACATGAGGTTCGAGTTGACATAGTGGAAAGAAATGGCGTAATCTGTAAAGCAATTCTAACTCATTAACTTGTGCTACTCAAAACTATGATGAACGGGGGGATAGTGCGCTGCCGTCACGTGAATATTCTAGCTACCACTTCAGGAATAACTTGTAACACACAATTTAAAGCAGAAACGTAGACAAAGAACAAAACGAGAGTCACTCCTCCCTTGACGACCATAAACAGAACTAATTTTCGGCTGAAATATACGAGTTAGCTGTTTCGCCACCGCATGCATCACATTAAGGTATTGCGAACAAAGAGCGACTGCTGTGGTGTACGTTCCATTGAAAAGAAAAAGAAAAGTGATTCTCCACTCAACCTACCAGAGCAGCAGTCTGGACCTTGGTCCATCGGATAATATATGTAGGACCAGAACCAAAACGATTTGTCAACATGACCGGGTACGATATGATGTTCTGGTACGAATGGGAAGAATCTGTAAACATTGCATTCTATCGATAGAACATTTGTGACATCAGCGATGAAACATCGCCGTGCATATCATTTCTGTGCGCATTGCTCCATCGTTTCGGCATTTTGTACAGCGCATTGCTCCATCGTTCTCGGTCCTTTTGTACAGCCACAACCAGTTGCTAGCTCGACAAGATTCTACACTAATTTTTTCTTCATACTTTGCGATAGCCTGATTAGCTCGCATCGATCGTATTGGTGCCTTTTAAAAAAAAAAAAAACTTGGTCTAACTTCTATATCTCTTCGAAGGTGAAGACTCCACCTTAGGGGGGGGGGGGGCGGCATTATCTTTCCTAACTACTCAAAAGAATAAGGATATAGAGCTCATGACACGTAATCGACTCATTTAAAGTATAATTCTTGATAATTATCGGTGTAATGTGGGAAGAACTCTGACATTTCCGCCTGCCATGGTCCAAGGAAACGGTCCTGGACCAGGAGAATGGACACCTCCGCCTAGGGCTAAGGGTGGAGGAGCTCCAGGGTGGATCACCTGTGCAGAAAAGTGGATGGGATGTGGGCAGGTAGTGTGGAATGTAGGACATCCACCGGTCCTTATCAAAAGTACGCTCGAAATGAGTCGTTCACTTATTATCTTATCCGTAGTGTTCGATAGCCCAAAGAACTGCTCTCTAGTACTACGGATAAGATAGCAATGGAGTGCCCCCCCCCCGAACTGGATTTTAACCCTTGGATCACTACATACGTACACTCTGGTTCCAGCAACGGGGTGTACGGTGACACACGTGGCGAATTTTCGATGAGAAACCGATATCATGTGTACCCCTATTTCGGAAGACGAGAAGAGCGTCGAGTGCAGACCACACACCACAAGTGACGACGGCCGAAAAAAGTGGCTTTTTTCTTGGCCGTCGTCACTTGTGGTGTGTGGTCTGCACTCGACGCTCTTCTCGTCTTGCGAAATAGAGGAAATATTACATTCACATGGCATCGAAGTGCCACGTCAATTTCTTCAATTGTAGTGCGCCGGGGTAAGGGAAACAAAACAAAAGTCCACATCTCGTCGTCTGAGTAGGCGTGACAATGAAAAAGATAAGCCGGCTACCGCACTTGAAAGAATAAAATAAGATAGGATAAGCTGCTCTCAACATACTTCACTGAAATCAGCAAAACATGCTGAACAGCTCACCCACGCGACTTCATCAATGCGGGGATGCCCCGGTGACACGCCTGTTCGGAGGACGGGATATGGACTGAACATACGAACATCATCGGAAATGTCCCCAGCGATAATAACAACTACCGATGTTGATCGTTCCTTTGATTTACAGTGCATTTCAAGTTCAGAAAACCCAGAAAAACGTGCCTGTGATGCTTTTCACCGTCTCGCGAATCGCCAGCCACGACGCCAATCTTCTCCAGACATTTCCCCATTTCAGCGTCTTCCGCGCCGCCGTGGTTGGGAGAACATTTCTTCGGATCGGTTAAGCCTTCTTTGACAAACCTACAAAAATGTTAGTCTTTTCGAAAAATTGTTTGATTTTTAATTCTTCTTCAGAAACACTACAGAGAGAATGCCATGTGAGTAACGCACTTCTTCAGAGCTTCTCGACTAAGGACGTAACCGGCACCACCACTGTGATAGCCCTTCTTCGTGAACGGCTTGAACTTACAGCCAAAATGGACTGGTTGATCAGGCGAGTGAGCAAGAAGCATATACCTAAGAGCACGTCGATTCCGATCGGAAATGTAAAAAAAAAGGAAACTAAAAGAGGATACCTCAAGTTTTCCAACACTACGTAGGTATCGTCATCGGCTTTCAGGAACCAGTCGTATTCGTTCTAAAAGTATCATTCATTACTTTATCACTTTACTTTTTTGCCATTTAATTGTTCTATAGAGCAATAGGAAGAGTCACCTCCACTCCACTCTCATCATTGAACTAAACAAACCTTCTCAAACCTTAAAAGGAATTTTTCGACTGGGATTTTGAAGGCACATTTCAAAAGATTGCAAAAGTTAATAAAAACATGCTATACGGACGGTTCAAAAGATTCTACTGCGCGAAGATGATGCGACTTTAAGTTCAGCAACTTCGCGATTTTCTATTGTCAGCACGAACTCTCGGATTTCAACCCAAAATCGGAAAAAAAATCGAAAAAAACTCGAAACACGTTATGCTTTTGAAGATTTTGCCTGTTGATGAATTTCCACCCTCTTCGATTCAAGCAGGGTTTCTGAAAACCACGAGCCAGAGCTCAGTTCTACTGGAAGGTGAGGTCACCAAGGCGTTGGGTCTGTCAGCAAGGCAAAATGTCATCGTCCAGTTGGTAGACGTAGCAGTTGCCTCACACTTCTAAAGCGAACTCTACGAACACAAGGTCGGTCATGTTGCTCCAAAAATTCCCCGGCTATTCCTAGCGGCCGCCCTCTATCGAACATTATTATTAGGTTGTAAGGAAAGTTCTGGCCGTTTTCGACAGTACAAGTTTCATGACATTATTTCTAGCAAACTTTCCGGCAGACTGCTGCGAGTTGCATATCATTAGAAAGTGCGTTTCTTGCTCTATCCAAATCCGCGGTAAGCTTTGCTCAATAGGGACTGGTCCCACTTTTTGAAAGCCTTGAATGCAGCATGCTCACCAAGCCAATCCTCACGATTTTCTTCTTCTACCTCGAATTAGGGCAGAAAGAAGCGGAATCAGCTTATGATATAAATTATTCGTTTGGCCATGCATTTGCAAAAAATAAGCCATGAAGTTATAGTTTGGAGAGCTTGTATAGGGATGGCGATAGCCTCGAAATTGGCGATAGTGATCGCTGGATTTCGAACTTCGGTAAAAATTACGTGAAACTTTTGATGGGATCAAATGTGCTTCAAACAATTAAGAAGACCGCTACCAAATTGGGCGCATTCAATTTATGGTTTCAAGTTACATGGGATAGCTTAAGAAGCACGGGAACGTCGATAAGGAGGGTGTTGCGAAAAATCGCGGTTCCGTGGGACCATCTGCCTTTCTTCTGCAATCTTTCCTCCAACGAAAACGACCCGTTTTTTGTCCGGATCGTGACTCCCCTTGTAGAATGGAGTCTTCTCAATAACCCATGAACTTCGGATGAGTTGTTCGGTCATGACTATGGTCAACAAAATTTCGCAAAGGTGAAACTGAGCATGTTGCATTTAATGTTTCGAATAAGTGGGAGTAGTCCCTCTAAAGCAAAGCTTGCAGTGCGATTAGATAGAGCAAGAAACGTGCTTCCTAACGATATGTAACACGTAGCAGTCCGTCGAAACCCTAGCCAGAAATAATGCCATGGAGCTTGAATTATCGAAAACGGCCAGAACTTTCCTTACGACCTAATACATCGGATTAATGAAGAACAAAACCAAGATGTACATCTGGATTCCGTAGCTTATGCAATCTTAGAGAGCAGCTGTCTCCGGAAACCGTTACCAGAAGGACTCGAGAAAGAGGGATCGCAGCTGCCTTAGGCTCAAGCAATTGGAGACGAGCCTCACCGAGCTCGTGGGCAATGAAGGATGCTTCATATATCGAAGACTACATGGAAATAGAAAATAGGTTGTTTCTGCTATGGGGAAATTCAGAAATATTATCGCATAGCCAAGATTTCCCTGAGTGCATCACACGCCGCAGAGGAACTGCGTGTTTTGAGTTCCTTCTGCGGCCCCAACCCTGGTAGCATTCATGAACAAAAAAAAACTTTTGCGTTCTACCGCCTGTATAGAAATGATCGAAGGAACATACGGCGAAGTCTACCATATCCAAATTGGAAAACCAAAAAGGGAAGGGTGGCAGTATTCGAGAATGGAGGGGCAAAACAAACAAAAATAGGCGTTTAAGAAACCTGATATGGGATAGTGAAGAGTTCGTAGAGAATTGGGAGCAAAAAGTAGAAAAGCTCTGAAGAAGCTTTTTCAGAGCTCTTCAGAGTAAAGGAGCTACGACTGCGGATTCAGTTAAGAGCACATGACATGAATGGATTTCATTCAATCAAGTAAACGAACAACGTACCAAGTAATGATCGTGCAGATACTTGAATGCTGCTTTTGTCTTCGCCCAAAGATGATCGCGTCCCTCAGAAATATTCAGATTGATTGCCGGAAGATTAGGATCGCTTTCAGATGACATAAATACATATCTGAAAAAATAATACCAAAACGAGATATTGAAGTGTTAGGCCTTAACATATATTAAAAAGAAACTTCACTCACTTGTTGCAGCGTTTAGCCCATGTAGCTTTCACATGCTTCGCTCGTTTTTCGTGATTCTGCTTTCCAGTGAGAATCCAACAAAAGACCCTAACTTTCTTAGCTATTTCGTCAGCCACCACACGTTCTCCTGTAAATTAGGCTATACGGTAACCGAGGCAAGTTTCGCACTATCAAAAAATTGACTAGAAAAAATAAATTACACGAGAACAATGCCCCTTAAAAACTTGTCGAATTAGTTCGTAAGACTCATTTTAGTGGACGCTTTCTATTTGATTCTCCATTTCCGAAGCCGTTCTCACACGGTTTTTGTGATTTTATTACATTATTCTATTAAGATCATCCCAGAAGAGCGTCTCGATGAAATTTTTTGAAAGGAGCTATTGTTTGATATCTTTTGGTGTGACTTCACAATGTCAAAAAGTGATTGGGCTTCCATAAAAATGATTTTCTGTAGACAAAAAATAGTCATTTGTTGACGCTTAGACGTTTTAGCGGTCGTCCTGGCAAACCTCATTTTCAGAAGCGTGTGCTACAGTGAACGTTCAGCACCTTTTTCAGAGTCATAGGAGAAAATAGCGAAAATTCCCCACCGCCTCAAAGTCAAAATAACTGCTCAATTTGAATTTTGTAAAACCACATTCGAAGCACTGCTGCCACTCTTAAATTAATAAATCAGGAAATTTTTCGCAAGGGACTTCCACTACGTTGGGCGATAGCAACCATAAATAGCCAGAGCGTCTTCAGGCATCCCTTCAAGTTGACATTGAAAGCGTAGTCAATACGAAAGAAGAGAGAAAGAAAAATATGCGTCTAATTATGTGTCGTCTGCTATAGAACCCTCAATAGAGCAGCTTTTCTTTTGAAAGTAGAGGTATGCGGTGAAATTTAATAAATAGCTTATGGTTAGGTACTCACAAAACAAAGACAAAAACATCCATAAACACTTGCTTCCAAAATATACTTGAGGAATTGACTGAAGCACTACCATTCTCTTCTTAAAAGCGTCTAGGATTAGCTTACCGATGTGGTCGTGGGAGCTGCCGTTAGCATGAAATTCGAGTGCTTCGTTAGGAGCGTCTTCGTCGTCTAGCTCACCCTCTTCATGGGCGTCATGATGTCCATGTCGATGCGGCCGTAATGATGGCACGCTGCCCGTTGAATAGTACTTGAAAGAAAAGAAATATGATTTTTGGTGATTTTGGACTTCGCTGGGCAAACCAAGCTGCAAAAGTTTCTCAAAAAACTCTTGAAGCGACAGAAAAAAAGCTTTGAAAAGTTTCTGCGAAATTGGACATTCGTTTACACGCGCCTATCGCAAGGAATTCAATTTATTCAAAGGGCACTCGAGATTTCCGTAACCCGTCGCGTGATCGCGCAAATCGCGAAAATCGCGAAAATCAGCGAAACCTGCGACGGATCGCGGACTCTGACATCAGCGAACGCCATTGTAACGCTAAGAATAGCTGATTCACAACTGCTCTATTTTCAAAGATGATGCTTGTGTAACTGAAGTATTTTGAAGCTAGAACTAGCAGCTAGTTACATTATCAAACAGAGAGGAATTTTTACTTCGGAGACTGATTGTTTAAAAACACATTGGGACGCCAATGAAGAGTCCAATAAAACAGAGAAACTCACTGGGTACAACCCTTTTGCCCGTGGACCAACGATGAGCGATAGGCAAAGTCCTATGACAACGCCCACGCCAATGTAGACGATCGGGGACCCTCGAGGCAGCTTCATATCACCGCGGCATCTGAAAGAATAATTATTTGAGGTTGACCGAGATGGAATTGAAGTGCAAAACGTAAACACATTGGTCGAGAAATAAACAAAACCAGTCACGAATAAGTGGTAACGCAACAAAAAACCACAATATAGTGCAAGTTCAAACGAGTTGTCATTTTACAAACTTCGCGAAACATTAATAATGCATCGCCACCCACAATAATTCTCATGAACGAATAATTCAGCGTATTGGAATAATCAATGCACTTCTGCATAAACAGAGATCCACACAAGTCCGCAATATCAATATGGATCTCACGACCTTTTACAGAAAAACATGATAACACAATATTCATTAGACATTACTCAATGTAGCCAAAAAGCCGTGTCGAGTTGTATCGAGGAATAAGTGGAGTTGCAAGGAGTGGTTTTTGCCATATTTGAGGGATAAGATCTTTTTTCTTCTAGTCGCGTCGCAGTGAAATTGCGGTTGGAGGGAAGGGGGATGGCGGAGGGGTGAGTAGCGTCTGTTCCCTAGTTTGTTTTGAACTTAGAAAGGGTAAGCAACTCCCTAGGTACCTACCTAAGTAGGTAAAGGCACGTGCGAAACGGAGACTAAACTATTCGTTAGATCCCAACCCTTTAAATAAACCCAAAAGGTGCAAGCAATAATATCGAATAAGTGCAACAAACACAATAATTTAATTATATAGCGATTAAAATGAATTCATAAGTCGAAAAAGTATAGCCGGGTGGGGGCAGGGTGGGAGCGCCAAGGGATGTCACGGCGATTTCTCATTGGAGCGAGACCTACTTTCTCAGTTAACTTTTGGGAGACTTCCCGAAACAGGACCGTTAAATGTAAC
>MU870381.1:0-15780 GCA_036418205.1 Ostertagia ostertagi | reverse complement strand
GTTTCTTAATGAGTCTGTTCTGTAGCGGCATTCCCCGATAAAGGCTGATTTGCCTGGGCAAGAAGCGATCGACTGAAATGCCGAAGCGTCCTTAGCCGTTGAGAGATCCCATTCTTATCACCGGTATATTTCATATTTTCTATCATTCCTTATCTCGTGCCATCAAATGCTCTCATTCTTTCTGCTAAGTGCATCACCCATGTGCCTGTTGGTTGCGCGGCAGCGCTTCACCTTTCGATTGCGAATTCCTGTCGCATTTGGATGTGCTTTTAATCTATTAACTGGCTTATACGTGTGTATCGATAAGGTAGGTATTTTTATCCCCTCAAATGCAAGCCATTCAACCGACCGCCAAGAGTTGGAAATCCTGGTCAGCTTAAAGTTAGGCACAAAATCGTTTAGGGTTGACTCTGGACCATTTGCGTGTGGTGGGCCCTTTGTCACTTCCCACAATTCCGCACATAGCAGACAGACAATCGTGCTGATCACAAAATCGATCCTTTTTGCAATCGCCATTGTGTGAGTGCGGAAATATACCCCGATCAAGCCCAACGCAGATTTATTTGGTCAGCTTCTTCGCAGCATCTAACGTAAACAGAGAAGGGTACCCTCCCCTTCAAAAGCCAGAAAGTGTCGGGTGCAGACCATACACCACAAGTGACGACGGCCTCCAGAAAATGCAAATGTTTTTGCCAATGAAATGATTAACCTGTTACAGTTGTATTCGATCAGTTGACAGTAATTACAACTATCATTTACTAAAAATCAGCTATCACTATGAACCACTACTAACCAGATTTACTTGGAGGCCGTCGTCACTTGTGGTGTATGGTCTGCACCACACAATTTCTGGCTTGGAAGCGATGAGCGGTAGCTAGACGAGCAGCCGTTCAAATATCAGGCACTTTTTCTAGTTTCAGACTGATCTTTTTTTATCAAATACTGATATATCAGACATTCCAGGCAACTGTTTGAATGATGATGTGATCAGAGGACGAGTAAATTACCCTTACCGTATAGGAAAGTAAGCCCTCATATCAACCATGGGCGGAAGTGATGTATTGGCAAGTGGCGCAGCTTACCACACGCGTGGCCTGGGGATCAAATCCTGGGTCGTGCGCCGCCAGGCCAATTCAAGGCTTCATCCAGCTGATTAGCTTCTTATTGAAACTACTATTCTAAGCTGAAATAAGGAACGGTGCCTGTCACACAACTGGTATAATCAACGCTGAAGTTTTATCCCTAAATCCTTTTTATCAGCCTATGAATGATTTTACTTAAGCATGACGATTCAAAAAAGTAGGTATGCGTGTTTTCGAGAAGATCATATGAGCCGTCCGCCAATTTTGAGACCACTATTAAGGTAAGGGTCATCTTTTCCGCCACAGGACTTTTACAGCGCTGCTTCCAGACACTCCATACTTGACTTTCTGATAGAGCAAGCTTTTCTCTACAAAATGCTTCATACAGTGAATCATAGGCCGCCCAGTAAGGTCTAGAGAAGTGCAGAGCCATGCGTCGTGTTTGAATGAGGTCAGACATGCTCCGAAACACTGTTTCTTAGAGTGTTGTGCAAAGGCAGAGTCTCGTAGCCAGACATGCAACTAAAGGCATGGGTCAGGAACAAACCGGCATGTGATTTGTTTAAAAATTAAGACAAGAAAGTAGAAGAGGAGTTTCCGGGGGCGAGGAAAGAAGATCAAAAAGCAGCACAGAAAACAGAAAACTTACTTGTAAGCACGACAATGACGCGGCAGAGAGACACCGTGCCGCGAGGAGAGGGAAAACGCGGTTTAAAGCACATTCGTGGCCAAGAGCTCGGTTTATATTTTAGCCACTTCTTGTCACCTTTTCTCATTCCACATGTTATCAGTTCTCACCAATGAGGTCTTTCTCAGCTGTAACCAACCAACCTCGTGGTTCACACTTCGATCTCTGCGAACTCATTCAACTCACACAACTTCAAGTATTCGGGGAATGCTGTCGATCTCTGGTCGGGCAGAGTTCAACTGATTTTACGCGGTCATTCCCAAATGGGACGAGTGGTTTCTCCGCTCTCGCCGCGCCACAGCCAACGCTACCAGCGCCAGAAATTAAAACGTGGTGGCATGCTCATGATTTGTCCCAATTTCGCTATTCTCCCCGATTTCGTCGATCGATTACCGTTATCAGTCTTATCGACTGTCGCCCTGTTATGAACTGGCTATTGTCTACTGACTCTCTATCCTTGTTAATCTTATTCGGAAACACTTTTATCTTGTTCTTGCGTCTTTATGTACCCTTTACGGCTCGATTTCTCGCCTATGATCTATAAAACCAAGAAAAGCGTATAATGTAATCCTTTTTTGGGATGCGGCACGCATTCTACTTCCATTTGTACATTCGTAGTGGCGTTTGAATGCGATGTGGCCTATACAATGACTTGCGGGGGCCAGCCGATGTTCAAGTCAGTGTTTTTATCCTCCCAGACAAGTCTGGTACCAATTAACCGACCCCGGAGGGATGGAAGGCTTGGTTGGCCCGGGCGACTCACGACCCAGGATTTGATCCCGGACCGCTCGCGTGGTAAGCGTGCCACTTGTCACTACACCACTTCCGCCCTCTATTTCCCCTTCCCTGATATACCCTCTATTTCGGAAAACGAGAAGAGCGTCGAGTGCAGACCACACACCACAAGTTACGACGGCCAAGAAAAAAGAAAAGAAGCCACTTTCTCTTGGCCGTCGTCACTTGTGGTGTGTGGTCTGCACTCGACGTTCTTCCTGGTTTCCCGGGATAGATGGTATATATCCTTTTGCTACCAAGGAAAGATTGAACATCTGACGTTGATAACTTCCTTTGGGATGCGCTTCATGCTGCCTGAAGGAATTTCCCCCTGCAGAAATCGGAATTTCAGGGAGAAAGAAATCACTGGGGTGCGTAACCATTTCGCTTTCTGCGTGCGCAAACAAATCGGAGCTTCATTCCTTGGCAAAGGAATGGATTACTAAAGAAGATATGAGCTGTCGCAGCCACATGACCCCCCTCCGACCCCTTCCTGGATGAGACCCGTTTCCCCTTCACTTTTCCAGGAAAGGCGACCCTATTTCGTCGAATGCGACCCCTCGTCAAACTCTGTCAGACGGATGACTGCTTGGAATTGACACTACAAAAAGCAAGATAGGCAAGTGTTATCGAAGTGCATTTGTGTAATAAACACCACTTTCTCGTTATCAATGATGTCATAACAGTGGGTCCGGGATCCTATCAAGTGAGGGGCATATGGTGCAACATTTCGTGCTGCCTACAGTATTAAATTTTTGCAGGGTAACAAATCGGGGTGGGTGTAAAGCGAAGCGAATCGGTCATTCATAGCGGGATTCCCCCTCTGCAAAAAATGGCAATTGTCTGTTGTTGCACACAGTTATCGCGCCCATACTCCCCCCCCCCCCCACCCCAATGGGCGATCGACTTGTTCTCGGATATGGGTTAAAGAATGGTACAGGTCTAAATAGCTGGCTGATTTGGTTCTCTGTACATGATATATTTAGAGGGCACGAGTTTGTTTCGAAGCTGTTGCGGAAGTGAAAAACAAAAATTACCCAAAACAATGTTCTAATAATTTAGACACATGTGTCAAGAAGAACGTTCGTGGAGAAGAAAACGAAAAGCACTCTAGAAAGTGTTGAAATTTTTCTATGAGATTGACCATGGTAAAAACGGGGGAATAAACACCTCAGAGGGAGAGGGGCGACACGAAGAGCACATCATACGCGAGAGGGCGAGACACCACGTATGCGGCCACTCATAAAAATGGCAGCGGTTGCAGCGGTCAAACGAAAGCACTAGTCGCGTCGCATGTCGCGCACCCTAAAGTCACTACAGTACCCACAACCTGTGCGATTAGGGGCTCGCTGCTACCTCAGTTGAAAGTGAGAAATCTTTCTAGGATCCAATCGCGACCGCTTGCCTTTGACTTTCAGGAACACATCTGAAACTGAAGCTACAACACTACATCTAAAGTTTTGCATTTAATCTCGGTTATCCAAAATTGGAAGTGAATTCTATAATTTAGTCGCATTCAGGTTATGCACCTGATTGAGTTCTCGAATGGGCCCGAATGAGGCCTTACCAGTAAAACGGCGAGAAATTAGTCGATTTCGATCAGCTATGAGTTCTGTGAATTTTTAAAACCAGCAATCTTTTAAAGGTCACAGAATTTTGAAAGTTGTTTGCTAGAACGCTTTGCAGAACGTGCATAACCAGTAATGCACCCGAAGGTGAATGCAAAAACGCAAAAGGTCAATAAAGCGATAGCTTACTTTTCTTTTAGTAGTTCAAAAATCAGTACAGTAGTTATGGAAGGAGAAAATATTATTCAAAATTCTATCTTGAAAGTTGCAAAAGAAGGCGAAGAACGCTATTTTCGCTCCCTCTAACGACATTTCCTACGTCAGTTTAACCTTTTCATTTGCATACATTTCGTTCTGGTGTCACTATTCGATATGAACATAGCGACTGAAAAAACTGCACTCTCAATGGCGGTTAACAATGAACAGATTTCGCACAAAAAGATATGAATATTAGTTGTGAAATTTGGATTCATGCTCCAGAATCAAATTGGGTCTGTAACTTGCAAACGAATACGTAATGTATTGGTGCAAAATGAGCATGGATAGAAAAAATCCGTCAAAAACGTCGATAGAATCGTCTGTGCTAAGGAAATGAGAGAATAAGTGCGGAGAGGAGAGTATGAGGCGAGAGAGCGCTACAGATGAGAGAGCGCCAGACAACAGCCTGATGGAAAAAAAAATCTGCAGCTGCAGCAGCTTACTTTGCAAGGCCCAAGCGCTCTTGTCGGTTGGTTTCCGTGCACGGGAACGCCACATCTGTGATTGTCCTCTAGGGGTCTATCCTACAGACCGAAGGGAATCGTTCACACAACTTCTGCCTGGGTTGTACCTTTAAGTCCCCATAACCCTAAACAGGGCCAAATTTACGTGTAATTAAAGATCAACGGGGTGCATATTATTTGCTGGGGGAGGTATTCTTGTAGTGTGTGGTTGGTAGGAAAGTATTATAGAGAGTGTCCAGCATGCCGGCGGCTACCGTCTGTCAGTTAATGAGACACTTATGGTAAAGGGTGAGGAATGAATTTAGTTCAGGCCTTGATCAATAGTTCAGTGGAATACGCCACGTATTCTACTTTCATTCAGAATCGTAATAATATCTGAATGCTCTCTGGCTTACACAAGCTTTGCAGGGCAACCATTGTACCTGCCAACCAGGTAACCTCCCCTTCAAAAAGCGAGAAAGTGTCGGGTGCAGACCAAACACCACAACTGACGACGGCCTCCAAGTAAATCTGGTTAGAAGTTGTTCATAGTGATAGCTGATTTCTGTAAATGATAGTTGTAATTAGTGACAATCGATAGAATACAACTGCAACAGGCTAATCATTTCATTGGCAGAAAACATTAACATTTTGTGAAGGCCGTCGTCACTTGTGGTGCATGGTCTGCACCCGACACTTTCTCGCTTTTCTGAAGGGGAGGTACCTATCCTTTCGGTCAGGTCTGTTACGAAATAACCGATCCAGGATCTACAGAACAAGCCTCGGAAAGGAGCAGTTGAAGCTGAAAAATCTATATTTTAGGTCCTCCATCACAATTTTCGAGCCTAGGAGATTAGGTGAAAGAGGATCAAGAGTCTATAAGAGGCTCTGGAAGTTTAGGCGATTATGATATCTATGGAAAGATTAGACAACTATCGATTAGGAGAATAGGAGATAAGGAGCTTATACGTCTTCGGCCAAATCGACCAATACGTATCTAATTCCTTCGGCGTGATCTTGTAATCCTATTATCATAGTTTCATAATCTCCTAATATCCAAAGATTTCAATCGATACGTATCAAGTATAATCCATAAGTATAATGTTTTTGATTGGATATTTTTATATCCTAATCCCCTAACCTTCCATCTTTCACCATCGCCCAATCGCCTAATTTCCGCAATCGCCGAGTATGAAATTGACCTAAGACATACCCTCGCCTTCAAATGACCAGAAATTGTGCAATTGCAGAAATTGACGTGGCATTAACGTGGCATCGATTCAAGAACATCTTTGAGCACACGTGATGTCACCTTTTCATCGAGAATTTAGCCACGTGTGCCAATGCCACGTCAATTTCTGCAATTGCACAATTTCTGGTCATTTGAAGGCGAGGGTACTCTTATCATTTCATAGCCTTCTTTCTTAGTTGTGTACGTTTAGCGGGATCAGACGTGAGCTTTCGAGAAAAGAATGTTGTAGTTTTATCGACAATTGACAGACATTTGGCTTTCAATAGTTTGTGTAACATTATACCGTTTTCTCGCCTCGTCCTCTAGGCGAAGCAGGGTGAATAACGGTCGAGGAAATCCTCGACAGGGGGTCGTATTTGCTCCGATGAGAGTTGGGAGGGGGTCGTAATCAAAAGGTTCATCAACGGACACAACGGTGCTGCTGCCACTTATTTGCTGTCATCATTAGTTCATTAGTTAGCCTAATGCAAATAATATCTCACACCTGTCTGGAATTAAAATTCAAATGGAAAGTGGGTGTTGGTTTGGTTCGTAGTGATCAGTATGGCATAGGAAGGCAACGCGTCCTGCAAAAGAATCGTAGGGAAAGGGCAGCGAGTATCTACTCTAGAATGATGTACATGCTTCGAGAACTTAGTGGAGGAACAGCATCTTGTTAGAAAGTTCAAAACAGGCAGATTCGCAGCCTTCTTGGCATCATCAGATCCTGCAACCGCAAGCGTGTCATTCATCACGGGTTGGAAAGGAAGCGATTTGAATAAAGGAATGATCAGACATCACTATGACCACAAGAGTTATCCTAATTAGTTAATACTGGAAATATCTTTTGGTGTGCTTAAGCAAGTCGTCACTAGGACAAAACACCTTCCCAATGACTCCGAGTGGGGTCACTGCATGGCGCATACAAGAACGGAATGGATCCTGCGCCAAGTGCATCATTTTCAATTTACTCCATCGAACTGACGTGTACAGAAAGCATTTTGAAGGTGTTCAAAGAAGTTCCCTACTACGGCGAGGGAGTAATAGAGTTTTTCGAGTGGCTTCGAAAATTTCCTTGACATTTCCTCGACGCAGATTTCTCGCGAACTAGAAAGCGTTCGAAACAACTGGAGCACCTATCAGAAAGCGTAAATCTTCTACTTTACAACGCTTTCCTCCGATTTTCAAAGCATTGCCAATGAAGACAGCTACTGTCTTCCAAAGAGTGGGAACTCGCATGTAAATTTCAATTTCCTCGACAATTCCTCGACGTCTCCCACTCTCGAGAATAGTGAAACGCAGAGATCAAATGAAGAAAGTTCCTCTTGAATGAGGGGGTACATTTGACGATTTTTCCAACGTAGCGCGCTCTAGGCACAGCGCGCATCGCGGGTAGTTAGCGCCGCTATACTGGAGCGCGAGACTGTTCAACTGTGTAGGGGCAGTACCTCCTTCAATGTTCTACTTTCCGGCCAATGTGGCAAAGGTTAAATGTCTTTAAAGGAAAGAAGGAGAACCTAATCTGAGCAGAATTGAATCTAGCATTTGGATCAAGCCGCATTTGCGTGGCAGCGGCGCTGCGTCCCTCTCGCACATCTGAAACTAGCATTTTTTGATATGAAACCGGATGTGCAGAGGACAAAAAGGGGTCGTATCAGAGTCCATGTTTTGGAGGGGGGTCGTAAAGAGGCGGTTATTTCCTCGACACGATTTTCACCCTGGTGGTAGTATCACAGAGGGTGCCTTACTGGAGAGCTACCCATTCGAGAAGCCCTTGGGGCAAGCACATCCCGTCTAAATCATTTCTCAATTGAAGAAGTCTCACAGTAGGCATAGAAAGGTCTACGTCGTCGACGAAGTTCCTTCGGCTGTTTTCATACTTTACACCGGTGGGGTCGGTGCGATCTGTGCGATCTGTGCGAACGGTGCGGAGAGAGAAGAGCGTCAGCACGCGCACTGGCGCATGACGCGTACTTGGCGTGCACCCGGGAGCCCGATCGATAATTTCAATTCCAGGTGCTAACCTAGTTGGGGGGGGGGGACCACGCGGCGGCGCGGCGCTCTGTTCGTCTGTTCCTCCAAGGGTTAAGCCCAGGTCCACTCACGATCAGGGGTGGCTGGGTCACCGCAGCGAAAAAAAGCGAAAAAGTTGCTCTTCATCCTAGCGACCCACATCCCGACTTAAAGAGTTTCATGATCATTTTTGGATGAATACTTGGTAAAACACCTTTTATGACAAGGAAACCGCAGCGACCACCGAGACAATTTTGTCGAGAATCATCTAGGGACCATCGAAAGGACCACCTTTTATCTGTTCTGCTATATATCTGAATTTCTCACAAAGTTTTTTTCTTTGTCGTATTTTCATCCTCCTCATAAAGGCACATCAGAAGAAGTCAGAAGAAGAGGTGGCTCAATAGCGAGGCAAATGGACTTGGTAACCTAGGATAGGAGCGCTTTCAAGCGTCCACTCATTTCGGCTACACCTCTTGACAAAATTGACTCGGTTTTCGTTGTGGTGTTCTTGCCCAAGGAGGTGCTTGACTTGTTTATCGCCGAAGAATGATTTAGAAACCCTAGAAGTCACGTCAAGCAGTATCCGCTGAGAGATTGTCTTTCAGAAGGATTCGATTTCCAAGATTCGTGCTAAACTTTTTTCTTTTCCTCGCGGATATAGCCGCTAATCTCCATCGGAAAGCAAAAAACGGTGTTTAGAGCTCATTTTGCTTAATTTTCTGCAAAATCCTCGAGAAGATTGTTGGTGATTTGGACTAATTTCTAGCGCAGTTTGACGACCGACAGTTCTTGGCCTTCTTCTGTGACGATTTGCCCTTCTTGGAACTGTAACAGCGGCCTCGCTTTTGCCATCACCTGCAGATTGAAATGCGATAACATTCAAAAACCTCTTGAAGGCAGATTTCACGATGAAAAGTTAGCTCATTGGAAATAAGGGTAGAGGTGGTCAGTGGAGCAGGGATGAAGAAGAAACCATTTGAAACGGTTCGAAATCCGAGAAATGGGACCCCTTCCTTGCCCGTTGATTTGCGCATTGATGCGACTCTCATCGCTGTGCCCTCTTCAGCGGTACGCTCTCTCTCTGCTGTCTAACACTCGCCGCGTATAGACCGGCGGCGAAGTCGGTGGGCGTGCCCCGCCAACCGCGCCAAGAGTGAGCCATGCTAGATCGCCGAGGTAAATCTTTCGCTGCCAATTGCGCGTCGGTCAGCACCCTCAGGAGGTCCGCCTGTCTCCCAACTATGCAATTTTCCCCTTCTTTGACCTTCGTTCTTATCTTGAATTCCTCCTTTGAAATGCGAGTTTTTGGGAAATTTCGTAGGCTCAGGTATCACTATGCGGAGCAGTGGGTATACATGGCATACTCCGGAGGATCGCGTCAGGGCACACGCATACGATCGATATCGCCTCGATTCGACAACGATCGTAACTGTCGCACAGCGTTAGATACGTATCGATCGTCAAATACTCAGGCAAGTCTAACGATCGATACGCATCCAATGCTCTGCGACCGTTACGATCGTTACGATCGCACGACCGACAACGCCGAGTGTATTATCCTTTTGATCCTTTATTGCTCGACTTTTGTTCGATTCTATTTGGACATATTTCCGCCAGCTTTGTAAAGCTGTCCATGAGGGATTCATGCGGATATTTTCCAGTCGAAAAGGCGGAGCCTGCCGCAAAGGACGTGGAATTCCATGCTTGGTACTATTGACACAGCTGACGCTGCCACGTTATCTGTGAGTGCCCAGTCCATTCGGTTGCCCGTCAACCAACGATGCAAGCCACATTCCAATAGTCGCTTTCCGAACAACTACGTGATCACTCCTAACCACTGTTGACATCTATTCATTCCTAAGGTCGTTTATTTGTTCTGTTAAGACACGACAGTAGGCTCCTTATCCTTAGTCTCCTTCATTGCTTATAATCCTCTTGTACTTTCCCAGTCCTTCATCGAATCTCGCAGACGTAATCCCATATGAACACATATCATACCTGACATGTGTCTGTCTTCATTTAAAGACGGCAATTCAAGATAAAAGGCAGTCCAGTAGAAATCAGGTAGAGGTAATCAGTGGTGCAGGGGCGAGGAAGAAACTATGAAAAACGTCCCTGAACCCAAGAAATGGATCCCTTCTTTGTCTCTGCTGATTTTCGCCTATATGCAATTCTCAGCCTTTTTCAACGCTAACACTCTTGCTGTTAAATGGCTGGATACATGCGGCGAGTAGTTAGTCAGTCGGTGGGCGCGCCCCGGCTATAGCGTCGCGGGGACGGCTATTTCTAAGTCCTGGCAGAGTCAACCCTGCGTTGCGCAGTTCGCAACGGCACGTTGAGAGATCCTCAACGCACGCTGTATGGGCGGAGACACAGACGGCTCGAGCATGCGAGTGTGAATGTTCGCGCGAGAGAACGTGTCTAATCGGGCGAAACTGCGCAACGTGGCCGTTGAGAACTGCGCAACGCAGGGTTGACTCTGTTGCCGGGCATTTCTTCGCTTGCCAACGCGCATCTTCCCACGCCCTTATGGGGCCGCTCCTTTTTGACCAGCTGTATTTCCCTTTATTGACCTCGAATTCCTCTATTCCCAATGACTCGCCGATTTCTGAGAGGTCCGAGAAAAAGACTTACCAAGTGGAAAAGCAGGAACGAATCCTCAAATTTACTCCTCAATGCCACCTCACGATTCGCATTAGTGAAAGTTTTTCCACGATCGATTCGTACAATTTACCGACCTCGAGAGACGCCAGCTCCTAGTAGGGAATGCACCTTCTATCGAGAGCACCATAGAATTTAAAGGATGAGCATTCGCTGTAGACCGTTCTTTGGAGATGCGCCCGCATTCTACTAACACTCGAAATCGTGGTTGCATTTGAATGCGATTTGGCCTCTACAATGACTTGTGGCCCTGAGCGATATTTGCACTCCTTGTCAGATTTGGCACTACGAATCGTGGCGCATGTAACTGGCGTCCTGTCCCAGTACTTCCATCCTGCACCTTCTATAGATATTAAGGCGCTTGGGAGTTGATGAATTTCTCGGGAATGCGTCACGCTTCTGTGTTGTCCCATGCCACATGGTAAAGAAGACATTGACGAAACACGAGATGCTGCATTTATCTAGCGACCGATCCTTCGCGCAGTGCCGGCGCTATCGCAGATACGAGCCATAGTGGCAGCAATGATTTTAATACCGCCGTAAAGTCATCTGCCTTTCCTGTTCAAATCGGTATAGTAGCGAGAGAACCCAGGGTACCCTTCCATGAGGTTACCTTTCTATAAGTTGCCCCCACAGGTCTTGCGATAGCACCCTTTTAAGGTGGCCATTTTTGCTTGGTAACAAAAAGCACGCCTAGAGTTTGTGCTTGTACATAGTTGGCCCGTTAAGCTATTTTTTGGCAAAAACCAACACTGTCAGGAGTAACACTCAAGGTTTAGGAAATCAGGAGATCAGGCGATGAGGAGATTAGGGGATTCAGCTAAGATAATCAGATACGCATTGGTTGGGAGAATAGGTGGAACAGGAGATCAGGATCCTGCAGTCTAGTAATCAGTGGCGCATGGAATTTCCCAGCGAAAAATCAACCTCCTGATTTCTCCAACTTTACTATCCTCCCAGTCGATTAACATCTTTTCCATTACCTCCGGATGATCTTGATCGTCTAAAACGTGAAGAAACGCGGCCTTAGCGACACCTCTGTGTGTTGGCTTTACAGTGGACTCGCTTTGTTGTTGTGCGACAGTTGTGAACAATTGTTTATTTATCCAGTACGTCTGAAATACAATTGTTTACTAGAAACACGGATCCAATGACAGATTTCATCTGTTAACAAAAACAAATATTTAATGTAAACAAAACTCGGCAGGGATCCACCTACCCTATTTAGTACCTTCCCACTGGTGAAATTTGGCCTCAGAAATTTTAGGTGGAGTCAGTGAAGAGGGACAAAACCATTGGAAAACGTTGACTGAAAAGACTTTACCTTCGGATTTAAGGCCGATGTCAGACTTTGCGAATCGCGCGATTCGCTAGCGTCTGCGGTCGCGTCGCGGCCAGTGAATCACTCAATTGGCTGGTACCGCAACGCGACCGCGGACGCTAGCGAATCGCGCGATTCGCAAAGTCTGACATCGGCCTAAGCGGCTTCATAGCGCGGGAAGGACCGTGAGCTCCAAGTGGGATCATTCTCAGGCCCATGGGGTCCGAAATTAGTGGGCGGTACCTCCTGCATTGTCGCAATCGTCCCTCGCTCTGTTAACCGATGTACAATTTACCGTAATCGGTGTGATTGCTGACAGATGTCAGGCGCAAGTGGTGGGGGGGGGGGGGACAGCCCGTAACATTGCGTCAAGAACTTCTTTTGTTTGTTAACTGTAGTATTAACGCCGCTTTCGCGTTGCAAATGTTTCACAAAATACTGGGCTGAATCAAAACTTTCGCCACCAGGCGGGACTAGAACCCGCACCTCCTCGCTTTCCGGGCAAGTGCGCTACTTGCGTGAAGTTACGGTAGACCGTCTAGTTGTAGGGCTTAGCCTTCGACGAGAAGAGAAACTCCGAGGTGCGTCGGCGATTTCGTGTCACTCCGAGTTCGTCCATTTCTTAGGCTTAGTTGTAGAAGCCTTTTACAGACTGCTCCCTCCTCCCCTCGAAGGCACATTGCGCCCAGATATCTTCATCTGTTGCATTTAACGGTCGTGTTTCGGAAGTCTCCCAAAGAAAAAAAAACCCGCCGTTTTTTTCCGCGCGGTCGGTTGTTTGTTGGGTTGGTTTGTTGGGGCGCTGTTAATCGAGAAAGTAGGTCCGGCCCTGAGTGTGGTTTTGCCTAGGCCACGCCAACAATGTATAGGCACAAACTCTACGTACTTCCTTTACCACTCAAAAACGGTCACCGTGCGGAAGGGCGCTATCGCAAGATGCGGGGGCATTCAATCGGGCAAGGCCTAGATGGGAGCAGGAACTTCATGAAAATGAAAACTGCTACTCCTCTTAAGTCTCTCCTTCTTCGCTTAAGGCTTAGTCACGATTTCAACAAGAAGGAAATGACTTACGCGGTTTTGAAATGCACTGCCACCACCATGCCCCGCATCTTGCGATAGCGCCGTCGGCGTGCGGAAGGATTCGGCGACGAATACTGACAGCATCGCGTATTTGGGTCAATGGTATGCTTCTACGATTTCACATGGCAACCAGAAGCGTGGCGCATTCCCGAAAAATTCATCAACTTCAATCGTCTTAATATCCATAAGAGGTCCAGAGGTGAAGTACTGACAAGGGTCGAAAATTACTATGCCCATAGTTCGTAGGGCGAATCCCGACCCTCAGGAATATTGCTTAGGGCAGCGTAGACCTTCATCCCCAGGGTCAGCTAATTGGTACCAGATTTGTCTGGACGATTGAAGACACTGACCATGAGTTATACATCGACTGACCCGCACGTCATGGTAGAGGCCAAATCGCATTCAAATGCAACCACGATTCCGAGTGCAAATAGAATGCATGGCGCATCCCCCAAAGAACTGTCAACGCCGAATGCTCGTTCCTTGATCATTCCATGGCTACTGGTGAAAGTGGTACTTTTCCCAATAGGGGCTAGCTTTTCCAAGGTCGGTGAACTGTACGAATGCGATCGTAATAAAAGAGCATTTACAGTAGCAAACCGTGGGGTGGCATTGAGGAGTAAGACTTGATCCCAATTTTTCAGTCGATACCCTTTTTCTCTCGGACCTTTGAGAAAAATGGCGACTAACTGGGAATAGAGGAATTTGAGGTCAATGAAGGAAGTTAAGAAGCGCCCGTAAGGGTGGGGAGATGCGCGTTCGCCAGCATAGGATGCCCCGGCGATTAGCATGGCGTCGCAAGACGCCATCGACGAGGCACGCCCACCACTGACTAGCTACTCGCCGCAGGTCCCTAGCCGTTTAGCGGACAGAGTGTTAGCGTTCAAGAGGGCAGCACCGATGAGAATGGCATCGTTGCGAAAATCAATGGACAAAGAAGGAAGCCCTGTTTCTTGGGTTTGGGGTCGCTTATCATGATTCCTTCTTAATACCTGCACTACTGACCACCTCTACCTGATTTCTACTGGACTGCCTTTCGTTTGATTCCGCCTTCAAGGAGATGACATTTGGTCAGTGTATGATAATTTGGCGTTTCATATGGGTTACGTCTGCGAGTTCGATGAACGATTGGGAAAGTATAAGGGATATAAGCCAATGAAGAAGACTGGGAGGTAAGGGAGCTGTTCGTGTTACAGAACAATAAACGACTAGGAAATGAATAGATGTCAACAGTGGTTAGGAGTGATCACGTAGTTGTTCGGAAAGCGACTATTGGAATGTGGCTTGCATCGTTGGTTGACAGGCAACCGAATGGACTGGGCACTCACAGATAACGTGGCAGCGTCAGCTGTGTCAATAGTACCAAGCATGGAATTCCACGTCCTTTGCGGCAGGCTCCGCCTTTTCGACTGGAAAATATCCGCATGAATCCCTCATGGACAGCTTTACAAAGCTGGCGGAAATATGTCCAAATAGAATCGAACAAAAGTCGAGCAATAAAGGATCAAAAGGATAATACACTCGGCGTTGTCGGTCGTGCGATCGTAACGATCGTAACGGTCGCAGAGCATTGGATGCGTATCGATTGTCGACTTGCCGAGGATCGCGATGATCTACGTATCTTACGCTGTGCGACCGTTACGATCGTTATGATTGGACGACCGACTATGAATGCGCCCTTACCGATCCCTCTGGAGATACGCCGAGTACACGCCACTGCTCCGCATAGTGATACCTGAGCCTACAATTCCAGCAAAAAACTTCGAATTAAAGGAGGAATTCACGATAAGAACGAAGGTCAAAGAAGGGGAAAATTGCATAGTTGGGAGACAGGCGGACCTCCTGAGGGTGCTGACCGACGCGCAATTGGCAGCGAAAGATTTGACCTCGGCGATCTAGCATGGCTCACTCTTGGCGCGGTTGGCGGGGTACGCCCACCGACTATCTAATCACTCGCCGCAGGTCTATACGTGGCGAGTGATTAGATAGCAGAGAGAGCGTAGTGTTGAAGAGGGCACAGCGATGAGAGTCGCATCAATGCGCAAATCAACGGGCAAGGAAGGGGTCCCATTTCTCGGGTTTCGGGCCGTTTCAAATGGTTTCTTCTTCATCCCTGCTCCACTGACCACCTCTACCCTTATTTCCAATGAGCTAACTTTTCATCGTAAATTCTGCCTTCAAGAGGTTTTTGAATGTTATCGCATTTCAATCTGCAGGTGATGGCAAAAGCGAGGCCGCTGTTACAGTTCCAAGAAGGGCAAATCGTCACAGAAGAAGGCCAAGAACTGTCGGGTCGTCAAACTGCGCTAAAAATTAGTCCAAATCACCAACAATCTTCTCGAGGATTTTGCAGAAAATGAAGCAAAATGAGCTCTGAACACCGTTTTTTGCTTTCCGATGGAGATTAGCGCTATATCCCGAGGGAAAAAAGTTTAGCCGAGTCTTGGAAATCGAATCCTTCTTGAAAGACAATCTCTCAGCGAATACTGCTTGACGTGACTTCTAGGATTTCTAAATCATTCTTCGGCGACAAACAAGTCAACAAGTCAAGCACCTCCTTGGGCAAGAACACCACAACGAAAACCGAGTCAATTTTGTCAAGAGGTGTAGCCAAAATGACTTGACGCTATGAAAACGCTCCTGTACTAGGTTACCAAG
>MU870380.1:4573-24325 GCA_036418205.1 Ostertagia ostertagi | reverse complement strand
AAAGCTCGTCAGTGGAGGCGACGCAGCAAGAGCCCTGCGTGTTGTAATAGAACCCCACACTGTCTTTCAGGACATGGCAAGGATTTGGCTGCCGATGTCCAGATACTTGAGAAAAAAGCCTCGAATCAGGTCGTCTTGTTACACTCAACGAGGAGCGTATGCTGAAGCTGGTTGGAAAGGTACCGGGTGCAATACCCGGGAATTGGCAAAGCATTTCCAGTGTTATCAGAGCGTAATAGCCGTTACTGAATATAGTCTTGAAAAGAAGTGAAATTATGGCGAAAGGATATTCGTGAGCTGATCGAACATAACCTTCAAAGGGAAGGAATTTCCGCCTGCCTCTCGTTTGACTCGACACTTCTCAATGTTAACAATAACTGGGTTCTTCACATGAACAAAACGCAGTAGCGCGACTGGCTCAGATGCGAAGAAACAAGGACTTAGCGCTGACTCCAGCAGTGCAGCCTGGGAAACAAAGTAAGAGCTAATGAAGCTGCAACCTTTCGTTCACAGAGAGCTGTTATTATCGATTCCTACTTCGATGAGCAGTATTGTAGGCAAATTTATGAGCTCACCGGCACTATGCTGAAAAATTTCACGTTATCTCGATAAAACTCGCCCACGCTGTGAGGCTCCACCAAGCTTGTAAGCTGGAGTGTGACCCAGCTTGTGCCACCATCCGAGCAGCATCTGTTTATCGCTGTCAAATACCTCAGTGAGAAAAGTTTGACGACCATGGACAACTCAGAGAGAACACCCGAAGCCCCAGAAGTTTAGGATTTCTAAGTGCCATTTCTATCCACTCTATTCCTATGGATTACAACATAACATAACTGTAAACGACATGGGTCACGGTATGATCAAATATGCTCCAGTTTAGCAGAAGTTTTTTAAGCACAGCGGAATTGGCAGCTCGGTTCATTCCTCGTTTTCTTCCTATTCTCATGAACATGTCAGTGAGAAAGGTAGTGAAAGTAAATACAAACTAAAGGGATAGAAAAATATATGTTTCACTTGGCGCATCCACATCGGAAATACAGGGTGGCGAAAAATTACGTGCGCCAAAAAACACGTCCGAACTTTATTCCTTGTCCTCGAAAATTTGAAAGTAATTAATTTCATGAGACCTCAAATCATGACATTTTATAAGTGCAAAGAAGTTTGAAGTAGCTGCCATCAGTTTGATACAGGCCTCAAATTGTTTCTTCAGCGAGTCGATGGTGCGGCGGAGGATTCATTGCATTATTCATTCCGAATTTTAGTCAGTTCTTATCAAAATCACCAAACTTTTTGCATTTTAATTCTTTAGTAGTTTTCCTCAATAAAACCCCAAACAGAGAAGTCTTAAAAACTGACCCGAATTCAGAGCTGTAGGAACCACGTCCTTCGTCAGAAAAGCACCATCTGCAGCGATACTGTCCTCCGAAGAAGTGAATCGTATATTTTCTCCATTAGCAACAGCGAACTCGCTGTAAAATGTGCAAAAGAATGTTTTAAGTCTGCTTTCAGGAGAATCGCAGCTTTCTGGTGAACCTTTTCTTGATAGACCTTCCCATTGATTTCAACACTTTTATCGATAAAAACCTGTGAAGGCTTGCCCGAGACACTGATCCAGCCTCAAATCATCAAATTTTTAAGGGACGAAATTCTTACGGGTACTTTTCCATATAAAGATGTTACTGAGAGCTGGGACGAAAACGGGTAGGTGTGATTCCGAGAGCCCTAAGGAACTTAAACAGTGAACTTTCATTTGTGAACCCACAGGGCCTTTTTAAACCGCCGCACCTTGAAAAAAAAATTGCGCCTTTTCCTAAACTTTTCATTCCGATCTTGCTTTTCTTGAACCGTGAAAAACTGCCCTTTTGGTTTTTGATAGAGTCCATTCCGCGCTTTATTTTTGCTTTTATTTTGACCAGGTTCTCGGGAATTTTCGGACTGTTCGGGACTTCTATTTAAGCTTAGGTCCAGCTTTCGATGATTTCCTGCTTCTAACACGTTGACGACGAGCGATTTTTTCCTTGTCGCGCGCATGGGACGAGGACGTTTTTTGCATGCAAAGCGCCGGTAACAACAGGGCAAAATCTTATTTTGTAGCTCTGTAAAATCTCGAAATGCACAAAATGCCTTTGACTAGAGTACTCCAGACACGTTTAGAAACAAGGAAAAGTTGTTACTACTGAATGCTGGGTGAAATTTCAGTGATATCGCCTGGCATTCTCAAACCTCTGGTAAGAATAGGTTTTGACTTCGCTAATTTACGCTCATTCTTCATTTTTATTATTAATATGAGCCTTCCTTAGATGGTACTGGTATCCTGATCACATCTGAAATCTTCTACGAATTTTTCACTCAAGAATGACGCAAAAAACTTTGCGTACCTGACGGAATGAGCTTTTGTTTGACTGTTATCTTGTTCTTCATGATCGAATAAGAGATTCAAACGAATCATTTCAAGGTCAAAAAAATTGTTTGTGAAAATATTTGGCTGATGGACTGGATAGGTACTTTGTGTCCTGCCTATGAGTAAGACTGAGCCTACGTGACCATTCATGGCCAGTGTTTCTCACCAATCCTGAGGCTAGAAATGACATTCTCTGACAGGCAACTATTAGTAAAGCGATTGTGGAACATTTCAGTGGTGATTTCTATTTTGCTAACAGTGGAACTGATCGTGGTTGTGATTCAAATGACAACGCGTTTCTGCCACTGATAACTAATTCAGAAAAAACTCCCAGGAATTAGAAAGATCATAATTCGCAGACAAGTGTAGTAAGTTAGGACACTGAAGTAAACGTTGAAATAGAAAAGTCGCGGGTTCCATCTAAGTTTGCTTACTTTCAAGCTGTCGGTCAGCATTGACCGACATCGTCGCCAACGTTGTTTAACAATTCCTCCGCTGCAACAATCAGGTCCTGTTACTCCGCCCTCATTCCCTTACTGGTCCAGGTTGAACCAGCTCTTCCTCTTTCTATTGTTTTCCAGGTTTCTGGACGGCTCTTAGAGGAACTGCGAGCCTTGAAGGAATTGTTGAGCTCTCAGTCCAGCTGTTTGCTTGCCGCGCAATCGCGTTCCAACTTGAGCAGGTCTTTTCAGAAACTTGGAAAACAAATGTTTTTCGCCTGCCCAATCCACATTAGAAATAGACCAACAAATATTGAGACAGAATGCAACACAATGAGATTTTCACATAACAACCTTTGAAATTCGAAAGCGAAGAAGTCGCGCGCACAGTTTTTTTGCCCCCGCCCCCCGTACAGGGCGGTCCCCCCCGCCTCCCCGTACATATGTTTTGCGCATCCACGGTAACAGAAAAAAAGCAACCGAAAAGGTTCTCTGTTTCGCTTACCATTAACAACGTTTCTTTTGAGCGGATAATTGCAGCTGATCGTCCATCGCTGCCTTCTACGCCACTGAAATATTTGCTGATGGCTTTGTACCAGGGATGCTTTCCAAGACCAGAAGCTATAATTCAATATTATGTGATTTACTAGCAAGCTCGCAAGAGTCGCGCTGTCCGCCCGTAAGCCAAAAAAAAGCCCAAACCGAAGCCCGGTCGTCATGTGGTTAAGTTCGGAAACAGTACTCACGGTCTGAAAAAAGTGGAACATAGAGTTAGTTAGAGTCATTACAATAAAGTTGGAATTCCATATGGTCAGGCTTATGCGGTTCGAAATGCTCTTTCCACGGGGAGTGCTGGTAACAACTTCACATGGGCATGATGATGTAAAATGAGTGGAAAGTTGAAATCGTATACTGCTTCATCCAGCCCCCGTGTGTAAAGACGCGTCATTGGGCCGCATAAAATAAGTAAATAAAAATAAATAAGTATATAAATAAGTAAAGTATATTACATGCGGATTCCGGTCCTGTACCAATTGGAACATTCGTTCTCGTAATAGCATAGACAAACCTGCGAATTGAAGAGAAAAAAGCACAACATATATTTTTTTCATACAATGATAAAACGAAGCGAAATGGGCATCACGTAATTTTTTCGTCACCTTTTAACACATTGACGACCGCGCGCGTTTTGGCTTTTTTGGCCGTGTGGGACCGGGCCGATTTTGCGAGTGCGACCGCCGCACCTCGGATCCGTGAATTTTTATTGATAACTTTTTAAAGCACCAGTGGTACAAAAACATCTCAGTAACAGTCAATGCGTAGAAGGTAATAGAGTATATAGTGACGAAGTTCCGATTAAAGAACATGTAATGGTAATGAAAAAGGAAACTTTAGTCATTTTATCTGTAGTGGATGCCAAAAGCTCTTTTGATGTGGTTATACCAAGTGAAACATGTATTTTTCTGTCTCTTTAGATTTGCATTTACTTTCACTACCCTTTTTTATTGACGTGTTCATGAGAATAGCATGAAAACTATTAATGAACCAAGCCGCCGGTTTCGGTGAGCTTGGAAAACTTCTTCTAAACTGGAGCATATTTGAACAAACAATGACCTATGTCGTTCACAATAATGTTATGTTCTAATCCATAGAAGAGAGACAAACAATTCGGGAAAAAGCTGCGCATGCCCTAGAAAAAGGGATGATAAGGGTGAGACGCGGTAACGCGTCTCAATGTCCAACGAGGTGCGCAAAGTGAGACGCGTTACCGCGTCTCAATGTCGTCAATGTGTTAACCGTTTTGGCATCCACTACAGAGAAAAGGACTGAAGGTTTCCCTTTTCATTACCATTACACGTTCTTTTGATCGGGATTTTGCCACTACAACCTTGATTATCTTCTACGCATTGAATATTGCTGAAATGGTTTTGTACCAGTGATGCTTTCCAGAGCTATCATTCAATATTTATGATTACTAGCGCGCTCGCAAGGATCGTCCTGTCCCACGTGGACCAAAAAGCCAAAACGCGCGCCTGTCGTCAATGTGTTATGTTCGGAACAGTTCTCACTGTCTGAAAAAGTGGACATAGAATTAGTAGAGTCATTACATAGTTGGAATTCCATAGGTCAGGCTATCGGTCGAAAATGCTTTTCCGGGGAGTGCTGGTAACAGTTCACATGGGCCATTGCTGGTCAAATAGAGTGAAGTTGAAATCGTATATTGCTTCATCCACCCAGTGTGAAAGAGCGCGTCATTGGGGCGCATAAATAAACAAATAAATATATAAATAAATAAAGTATATTACCATGCGATTCCGTCTGTACCAAATTGGAACATCGATTCTCGGCAAAGCGCTCGAAACCTATAATAAATTGCACTAGTGAGTGAAGTTTGAAGGTGAAATTCGACCGTAGTTATAGGTTACTGGCAGGTTTCGAGAAGGCAGAAAACATGAACCGGACCACATTGTTGGACAATTGGGGTTATGGTGGTTTTCTTGCAAGTAGCCCACTTCTCAGCAGCTGTGTGACGCGCTCGGTATTGTGCGCTGCAAAAACAGACAAACTGGTAATCCATTCCAAAGCAGGTTTCTTTCAATAAATCTCTATGTCAAATTAGGGGAGCATCAAAAACTTTGAGGGCGCCTCTCCGAACTGTGACCTCAGAACTGTAAAGAAAACGAGAAAGTGAATTCGGCTAAGTTTGGACCGCCCAAACCGAGACCGGGGCAACGAGATGTCCTTCCTATCTTCTCCAACCAAGCTATCGGTTCTAACCACTTTAAGTCACGGAAGCGCAGGTTCTCTAAGGGGTGCCAAAATGCATGGCTCACCATCAGGGTCAAGCGTCGCGAACGCATTTCTGAATTTTGCGACGTCCTCTTTGGGGGAGGGTCTCGATGCGACTCCCACCACCACCACCACCACCATCCTGAGGAGGTTCCCCGAAACGACGCCCTCTTTACCCTACCCCGATCACCACCTTCGCCTTGATGGCGGTTCAACCCCACCTGAGCCTACTTTTTCCTCCAAAAAGACAGTCAAGCGGGGTGGGCGGGGGAGGTAAAGTAGGTACCATAAACCATGAAATCCCCCAATTTTTTCTTTTTTGCCGTACTCTCATGAAACATTCACCCAACTCATTCAGAAACCAGTCAAAACTACCCCCTTTTCATGACCTTTGTTTTCGTAGAGGTAGTCAACTTTGCTTCAAAATGCGACCCCCTCTCTCCCGAAGTCACGAATGCGAACCTCTCGTTCGAATAATGCGAACGGACAGTTGACCCTGATCAATATGTATCGTTACCATCTGTTACAAAGTTCATTCTCTATTTATCATTTTTATTAATTGACTACGACGAAAAATAGCTCATCCACTAACACCCTCTTCAAATCTTGTCAATATATTTCCGGCTCTCGCATTCGTTTCTCTACTCTTCTCCGACGTAAGCAAACCAGCCCTTTTGGCACATCGGCTGGGACCGTATGCTGAATGTTGGGGAGGGGATGGGGTCCCCAACGGTCGACGGTTTACTTCAACTCGGTTGGTACGATAGGAGAGTACTGACGCAAGTGGTGCAGCTGGTCCAGTAGCTTCGCCAGAAGGACCGGTCTGCTCACCCTTGGACTAAGCCTAGGAGAGGGGACGGACCCGTCCTCTCTTTAAGGCTTAGTTCTAAGGTAAGCGCCAAATTGTGGCGGTTCTAAGGACCGCGTTGAAGTTGTCCGTCCACCGTCGGGGACACCATCCCCTCCCCAACATTCAGCATACGGTCCCAGCCGATGTGCCAAAAGGGCTGGTTTGCTTACGTCTCTAATTGCTTCGTTCCGATTACTTGTGTGTGAAAGATGTAGGTCAAGTCCCGCCCGGGATGAGACTTTTGTTCGTAACCCAGCAGTCTTGGTAAGGCCGATGCGATATTCGCTACTAGCGATTCGCGCGATTCGCTAGCGTCCGCGGTCGCGTTGCGGTACCAGCCAATTGAGTGATTCACTGGCCGCGACGCGACCGCAGACGCTAGCGAATCGCGCGATTCGCAAAGTCTGACATCGGCCTATACGTCCCAGTGCGAACTGCGGCGTCGTTGCAGTTAGCAAACGAAACAAGCAAAAATTATAGAGTATTTGGAATGTGGAGGTTTCACTTCGTAAACTGAGTTTTCTGCTTTTTTGGCAATTTCGATGAGAAAGAATTATTATCGTTTCGTGCTCTACGCATGTGCCCTTCTAGCAGAAGAAACCCCAAAAAAACCGTTCCGGAAGCATAATCGCGTCTGAAGGATTCTCCTCGGTGAGACGAAACGTTTGGCGGGGGGGTGAGAGTTACGGAGAAGCTTTTCTGCTCCGAAATAAAGAGCTAGGGGCTCAGTCGCTGCAAAAGATGAGAAGTATTTCACACAAGAAAAAATTGTGAAATATTTCTAAAAACTGCACTTGAAGAGACCCTTTCCTGGTGATCTAAGTATTGTTACGATATAACGGTCTTCTCTTCTTCTTTCGTGGAATACATTTTACTAGAAGTATGAGGAGTGGTGATAAGGCTTGCTAGCGTTCCAACCCAAGTCAAGTTTTCCGTGTATTGAAGACGTTTTTGTAAACGAAATTGCCAATGCATTGTTCGTCGTGCTTCTCGCAAGCGTCGAGGGTCGTCAACTGAAAAGTCGGCCTGACTCATCGTATCTTTCAGATTACTCTATGCGCTTATTCTCCTCAACTGGTCTTCTCTTCCTAATCGTTATCGCCTTACAAATCCAGAATTCAGTGAGTTCTTATAGCTATTCTATTTGTATAATAAAAGTGGGTTTGCTGAAGTGCGAACTCGTTTCTCCACCAAAATGAATCATATTCGGATCGGGGCCATCTGCGTCAACAACAACCCGATCAGCGTATATCGGCAAAAGACCAAGAAATTTGCGCTTCAGAAACCCTAGAGAGAGTGATACTGAATTCCTTATGAATGGAATTATACTCACTTAGAACCGCAGCTTGTTGTCACAAAATTTTTTCTGTAAGCGTGAGCAGAGTCTTCGGCAACAAACCTTAGCTGTGAGGGATTCCGTGGTTACCGTCATTTTTCCTTTACAGTTTGATTTGTTGGGAAAGGATTGTTCACATGACCCTGCTTCCAGTCACCAATAACACTTCTACCTATGCCGGTCAAGCCTCCTATCCCTCTGGGTTGAGTTAAATTTAGATTAGGCAGACCTGGGTAGGCAAAACTTTGGACTTTAAACCGGTCGGCCTTCGTACTCATTGCACGATATGTAGCAAGTCGCTCTCAAACGACACCCCGATTGCATGTGGAAGAAAGATGCGTGGCGTGTCCCGAAAGGAGATCGATAAACTGCTCACTGCTCTGGATAAAGGCTTGGCTATATTAAATGAACACTCTCTTTTGCATCCTCAGCCAGTCAATCCTTCTAAAAATGTGGCATGGGCAAATTGCGCATGACACCAGTCACTTATAAATGTACACTATTTCTCAAGACGAGAACACTTAAGTGCGGACCCATTACTACAAGTGATAACGACCAAGAGAAAAATCACTTTTTTCTCGGACGTCGTCTCTTGTGGTGTGTGGTCTGCACTCGAATTTTTGTCTCGTCTTCAAACTAGAATTTAGCCGTTTGGACACGGTTAGCATGCGAAGTCAGCGTGAATTATGATGTTTCTGCAGCTGTCACGTACAATGCACGACGCGTTGACGGGACGAGTACAAGTTTAGGAACATAGGCAGTACAACGTAACCCTCTCGACGTTGAGGGATTGTAAGGGGGGGGGCAATGTCCCATGTCATTCGTTCAGTCGAGTTTTCCATGTACGCTCACCTTCCACTTCTCGTTGTCTCTGCGCTCTCTCAACGAGAAGAAAATGCGCGAGTATGCTCACCAACCATACTAACCATAAGCGCCGTTTTATGTAAAGGCGGAACAACATAGCGGCATCAGTACTAGAGCTGGCGTCGCAAATGGGGCGACGGACTATACAATCGTCGGCTAATGAGGTCACGCCGCTCACGCGGCGAGAATCGTCGCGTGCGGCAGTTGCTGCGGCGATTTCTGTGTGGACCTTTTCTTATCCATCCATGCCCATAAGTTGGCTAGGTGACTGATAACACCAGAGTGCTGGACATCAGTAAGCCAGCAAGCGTCACTGTAAGATCTCCGCACTGATTTAAGCCTTAACTGTACAAAGGTTGTACCATGTAAACCTGGTTCTTTTGAACTTAATCTGAACTTCTTTACTAATCACCCAATGTTCTGATGGTAAGTTCTCTGCAAATTCGCCGCGGCATCGCGGGCTGCGGCGGCTAGCGCGGCGACCTAGCCACTGCCACGATTGAATCGTCACGCACCCCCTCGCGTGGGATGGCACGGCGCGCGAGGTATTCATCCCTGCGCGCGCAGCGCCTTGCCTCACTGCCGCAAGGCGGCCGTACACTAGGGGGGCGCCCGCTTGCGCAGTGAGGACAAAGCGCTGCCGCGCGCAGAGAGATGCAATACACCGAACGCGCCTCCATCCCACGTTTATTCGTGCTTTGGAGAGCTGGATTAGCCCCCGTTAGCTTGCAAAGATTGCTCCTCAGGCGCGTCATTGCGTCGCGCTGTACGTGGCTGCAGCGGGGACATTACAATTCACGTTGACTCCAGGGTGCTCGCCGTGTCCAAACGGCTTATGTCCCAAAATAGAGGGTATCTTCGGTGTATTTCAATGATTCTTCTGAAACCTTTTAAATTCAAAGGGTATTGAGCGATTTAATCAAGTTTCCTATAATGGTTTTCCCATCTGGCATTATTTACATTTGTATTATACTTGCACGTTGTTTCACTATGCTATATTTTACGATATGATGATTTATTGATTTTATATAATTATATTGATTTTATAACCATATCTATTCATTTATATCTTTGAATGTTTGCAGGTTTCTAGAGAGCTCCGCCCATCATCGTCAAGGAATGAATTCAGCGCTGGGAGGAGAAGTTTAGAAGAAGAGAAAGGTCAGTGATGAGAATGCAACGAGACGGACGTCGTCCTTTGCTGTTTTTTAAACGTTTTTTTCAAAGTTTGGGGTCGAACCGATGTATTATTGCGCTTGCAAGTGACAGTGGAGAAGTGCAGTGTAACAACAGCAATGGAAAAACAGGAGGAAACCGTAGACAACGCCATGAAACCTCATGTAGTCGCCAGAGCAGCAGCACTGATTTGTGGGCGGGCCCAATGGTGTTGGGCGGAGCAGTGTTGATATCTAACAAGGGAGGTCGTTCAGGGTGTGCCAAGCTTTTTCAAAATGGTTTCTTGCATGACATTGGGGCACATATGGGGACCACAGAACCATGGTTCATTTTTCCTGAACGGCCCTCTGAATACCAGAAAAGGGGTCCCTAGTTCGATTCCTCGTGGTGACAAATTTTTGCATTTCGAGTTGACGTTTCAAAATTCGCGCAAAATGGAGTTAGCATGAATAATTAGTACCATATTCATGATTAGGACCGTCAGTAACCCTTACAAAAAGACTTTGATTAAAAAACTGGGTGAAAAAGGTGTGACACCAAAACGGCCCCACTGTGATGTCACAACTTTTCCACCAGTTTTTCAATCAAAGTCTATTTGTAAGGGTTACTGACGGTCCTAATCATGAATATGGTACTAATTATTCATGCTAACTCCATTTTGCGCGAATTTTGGAAACGTCAACTCGAAATGCAAAAATTTGTCACCACGAGGAATCGAACTAGGACCCCCTTTTTCTGGTATTCAGAGGGCCGTTCAGGAAAAATTGAACATGGTTCTGTGGTTCCGCATCTGCCCCATATGTATCATGCAAGAAACCGTTTGAAAAAGCTTGGCACACCCTGAGCGACCTCCCTTGTAAGGCCTTAGCGCCTCGGCCTAACAAATCATCCCGACCCAAAGTTGGTACGGTACTTTCCGCTGCACTTTTCTCGAAGAAAAGCCCGGTCGACCGTAAAAGCCCAGACTTGCCTTTGAGCGATTTCTGGAATGGAGGAATAAATCCATTCAACTCAGATCTTCATCATCTTCGCATTCCGGTACCACCATCTAGATTCATGAGAATGTCTCAAATTGTTTCATGGGAAATTATGAGCCAAAATCGGAGCCCAAAATTGCAAGTCATCTCTGTCACTGAGTTGGTGACGATCACGGGCAAAGTTTATTGTTATGTAATGGGGAAATGACGGTTCTATGCAAAATGCTACAGCAAAGGCGACTTGTAGCGCTGAAAGTGAAAGAACAGTGAGAAATATAGATCATTACAAAGGGGAACGACCGATGAAACCGGTAAACTTAGTGTGGAAAAGAAAACTCATTCAACAATATCAATAGAACAGAATGAGAAGTTTCCATCGCTGCTCAGGAAAACGAACTCCATTGTAGCGACGTAGCAATGTGCAAGGAGAGCAAAAAAAGAAATTTTATCCAGTTCGCACATCGCCTTTTTTTCTTGCAAGAGGAATGGCCGTCGTTGAACGGAAGTTCCTCAGCAAAATATTCTCTAAATGTCCCTCTATAAGTACACGCAGGCCCTCCTTCACTACCCTCACCGTCTTCAGAATATGACGTCATCTGTCACCGTCGTCGAGCTCAGGGAGGCCTACAGTAACTGCTTCAGCCTGAAGCTCTTACATAATTTCTTGGATCGATTCAACGTGGGATAGTTTCCTAGGGACATTAGCTCTAACTATGCAAACCCCCTCGGAACCCGCCCTTCGGAACCCGTCGTAACGGTACACGATCAGTCGAGAACCCATTGAGTTTCGACCAGAGCAACATGTTTCGGGGCAAACTTTTTAATGCCGTCCACGTAAGATGGACACTATGAAGATTTTCTTATGAAATGAAATGCGCTCTTCAATTCTAAGTTGGGAGCACACGCTTTGAGCTGAGCAAAGTGTGATTAAATCCATTTGAGTCTGGAGACAAAATGTCTTTTTTTTATTGTTGGCCTCCATTATATAGTAAGAAAAATGCCCTAATTTGATGAGTTAAAACGGTGTTTTGCGGATTGACTGTACTATATAAATTTCAAACTTTACGTGGGGTTGAAGTCCTTTGCATATCGTTTAATTTTGAGTAAATCGGGAAGTTCTGTTTGTTATCTATAAAATCAAATGAAGAACGGTTTCGCGACGAGAAAAGGCACATGAGATGCGTGTACAGGGGGGGGGGGGCCAATAAAAAAAAAAAGACATTTTGTCTCACATTCAGATGGATTTAGTCACACTCTGCTCAATTCAAACCCGAATTATTCCAACTTAGTGTTGAAGAGCACATTTCATTCTATAAGAAAATCTTCATAGTGGCCACCTACGTGGACGGCATCAGAAAAATTTGCCCTGGAAAACATGGTGCACTGGTCGAGCTCAATGGGGTCTTCGACGGATCGTGTACCATAACGACCTTTACTGAAAAGCTAGTTTCGAGGGGGCTGCATAGTGGGAGCTAATGCCTCTAGGAAACTATCCAATCATCGAATCAATTCACGAAATTGCGTAAGAGCTTCAGGCTGAAGCAGTTACGGTAGGCCTCCTTGGGTATGTTGACGAGATGACAGATGACGTCATATATTTTGAGGGACAGTGAAATAAGTTGGGAAGGCCTTGGTCTACTTTATAGAGGGATGTTATATAAGGAATATTTTGCCGAGGAACTTCCGTCAACGATATCTGTCAATATCTGCATACAAAAAAGGGCCGAAGTGCGACATGAGCAGAATGTCTTTTGCCCCCCCCCTGTATGTGCACCCGTGCTTCAGATTAGCGTATTCTCTTTGCACAAGTGGGCGGTTGACCGGTGAATGAGGGAGCGTGGCTCAGATTCAAATGGTTGTTCCAATGTGGGCGTAGACCTTGAAGAGATTCTGTATTTCCAGTCTCGCTGGAAAGGGTTGTTAGTGAAGCCTTTTCCGACTGTAACTTTTTCACTTTGGAATACTTTGCCGCATTGTGAACTGATTTTGAGGCCAGAAAAAAGTTACAGCGCCGAAAGATGATTCCCACGATGCCCGTTTTTAGCGCTTTTAGTTTTAACTCAGAATAGATTGTTTTTAGGCGTCAGAGAGAAGAGCGAAGAGGCGGGGGGGGAAGGGCAAGCACTAAGGTCGACATTTGGGAAGGAATTTTGAATGATGGTAGAGAACTGTTAATGAAGTTTTAATCTCCGTGAAGATCGTTACAACATGGCATGGCTTTAGGTTCCGACGCATCTGTTTCGAAAACTGCTTCTTGAAGCTTTCAATTTTTGAAGAAAAATTCGAAACGAATTTCTTTGGGATTGCTTCCATACTAGCAACAGTTCCTGTTGTTCTGTTTGCTTTTCTATGCGTCGGTTGCTATTCTGAAGCAATCTGCTATAGAAGCAAGATTGTTGAATGGGACCAGATTTCTTCGCGTGAGAGATTCTTCCCTTGAAACTACGCTTTTGCGAAAGGTTGCACAGTCCAAAGGGGATGCATTCAACTTAATACAACAGATTTAATAAAAAGGTTCCTGTAAGGGTAAAGCATAGAAAAAGAAGGAATAGTCCATTCTTGTGTAGGATAGTAGCATAAACTGTTACAAAGAGTAAGTTGGGATGAGATGGCTCGCCAGGAGATCGTTCCACGCTCTAAGGTTCTTTTACCCTTGAGAGAGAACATAGAATCTGGAAACCATTGAAAACCAGAAAGACGCAGTTCGCCGCAGACAACACACCAAACAGATGACGAACGTCTCCAAGATAATCTAAAAAAGCCGGTAATTGGTGGTGTCAATAGTGAATAATGATATGTGGCGAGCATGATAGGATAATTGTGCACATACTGACAGAATACAACTGCAACCGGCTATTCTTTTATCGGCAGAAAACATTTATATTATATTTTGTGGAGCCCCTCATCAGTTGTAGTATCTGGCCTGTACTTAACACGTGACGGACGTGTGGCATATATGTCACTTACACTCTGTTTCATGCAGCCAGAAAATCCACGTGGCACACGTGGCTAAATTCTCGATGAAAAGGTGACATCACGTGTGCTCAAAGATGTTCTTGAATCGATGCCACGTTAATGCCACGTCAATTTCTGCAATTGCACAATTTCTGGTCATTTGAAGGCGAGAGGTACACACTCTTTCGGCCACGTGGGACCGTGTGACATGATGTCATGTCACAGTCTTTTTTAAGCTGGTTTTCAAACATTTTAGGTAACTTATTTACGTGATGTATGCGCCATACTTAGGCATTGTTACAAAAGGCGTGGTCCCTGGAAAGAAGCTTCGGTTGATGGGCTATCGAGTTTTTCTAAAAATGTTTGAATAATGATCAAATCACAGGAATCGCTAAAATGGCCAAAATCGCATAATCGGAGACCTACCACACAAGAAAGATAACAAATACACACTTCCTGAGTAAAAGGAGTTCTTGTGGGACCGTTTGACATGATGCCATGTCACACTCGCGCGGTCAAAATAATGCGCGCGGTCCCACACGCCAGACAGCGAAAAATAGCGCGGTCGTCAACGTGTTAACCTCATTCTGTTTCGTATAACGAGTATGCTCTTCTGAAAGACGACAAACAGGAGACATTGATCATGGGAGAACATGATAAGGAGAAGTACTTTCGAAATTATGATGCACGGACCAGAACAAAACATCCGTCGGAAAACTAGATACTATTTCACATGGAATCAACTGATGCTGGCGCATTTATTATTTTATATTTTGTTAATGTTCGCAAAGAAGTCTAGTTGTGAACAAAATCTTTCGCCGGGCGGGAATTAGACTCGCACTTCTCGCTTCGGCAAGTGCGTACTTAGTGAACGCTAGCCGACGGCACCATTGTATACCATCTCAGTTTGATGATATATTTACCCAGAGCTTGGCGCAACTCACGCAGTTAAAACGATGTGAGCCGGTTTTAGCGATATCGAGCAATGATCGCAAGCTGAAAGCTTTAGCATATAAGATTTGTGATCGTGTTTGTTTGATATAAAACGGCCTGTTTTGCCCCGCATGTGGCGCCTTGCGAATGGTTGCGCAAGAATGCTGATAATTTGTGGAAACAAAGAACTTTCGCCACCGCTGGGACTAGATCGCGCACCTCTCGCTTTCCGCTTTATATTTGTTAGTATTTTACTGATTAATCACTGAAGAAGGTTATGCGCACGGTTACGGAATTCACGATAAGAACGAAGGTCAAAGAAGGGAAAATTGCATAGTTGGGAGACAGGCGGACCTCCTGAGGGTGCTGACCGACGCGCAATTGGCAGCGAAAGATTTGACCTCTAGCATGGCTCACTCTTGGCGCGGTTGGCGGGGTACGCCCACCGACTATCTAATCACTCGCCGCAGGTCTATACGTGGCGAGTGATTAGATAGCAGAGAGAGCGTAGTGTTGAAGAGGGCACAGCGATGAGAGTCGCATCAATGCGCAAATCAACGGGCAAGGAAGGGGTCCCATTTCTCGGGTTCTGGGCCGTTTCTCATGGTTTCTTCTTCACGGTTTTTTTGCAAGTAGACGGCTTGAGAATTTAGAAATGGAAAGGAGTATGCATATTAGAACCATGAGCCCCCAAGTCTTGAACATAACCGACTGTGGAGGCAACTGCACAACATGGGCGGCGAAAAGCACCTCCTGATCTGAATACGAATCCTAGGAGCTGGCTCAAGGGTGCTTACGCAGGCTGTCTAGAGTAGTAGAGTGCGATTAAGGCGTGGTTGACGTTCAGTATAATACTGTATTGCGGTGGGAAAGGCCTTTTATGCCGTGGAACTACTAGATACACACTGTCTATGGGACAGTCTAGCGAAAGTTAGGCTTCCGCTTTCAGCTGAAAGCAACATTAGATCTTTCGAAGTCGTAAGGAAATTTATGGATCCTTGGTATTTTAAAGCAAATACTAGTTATAATTCATTGTTTCTTCTCTGGTGTAATGAACTACAAATTAAATCGATCTTCATAGACATTTTTAGGCGCTGATGAAATTTCTGCGGGATGTGACAGAAATGGTGAAGGAATCTCCGCACGATGCCGAGCAAATTCGGCAATCTGACGTTGAGAAAATAATTGCCAATTCACTTATTAGTGCAGTATCGGTGAGTTTCTTTACCATTACAGATAAGGAGAGTTACTCAGAAATGAGCCCATCCGTGATTGCTGAAAAATAATGGAAAAACGGGGCCAACAAGAGGCATGAGAGGTGAAGTGGTTGTGCCCCATAGACGCCATACTTTTTCCGCTGTGAGCGATTGCGTGTGACCAGTAGCTACGCTAATCCTGCGCTCATCTCTAGTGGTGGATGAAGAACTTATACTGGCAAGAAGCGTTAGAGTGACGTTTGAATAAGAAGACGCTAATGGTCTTCAAAGTGCGGCAAGCGCAGTAACCTGGGGATGTAGAGGGCACCACAGTGAGATAGCCACAGTGAGAAGAATCCCTCATAACTTCGTTCAGAGAATCGTTCGGCAAAAACCGAAAACGGATTTGAGCTCAGCGTCGCAAGACGCGTGTAGCGGACTACACCTCATTGCAAACGGCCGGACCGACCAAATGACCATTCCTTGTAAGCAGGAACTTAGCTTAGAGGTACCACTTCTCGTATATGAACTGCATTCCACTGAAATGTGATGGTAGAGATGGCAACATCTACGAGAAAACCCTGCCATGGAACGTATCTGCTCTCGCCAGTTGGTGTAAGGAACCGGCCAGAAGCTTGCCACTGCTTAGCTAAGGTCTTCGGCGCAAATCTAACCATTCACAGCAAGATTTAAACGTGGTACACGCACAGCTGTCGATCGATAGTAGTTCAGCCCAGTGCACGCCGTACATTAGGTGGAAAAGGAAGGTGGAAACAATGAAGGTAAGCGATTTCACTCCCTACAATAACGTTGTTGCTGTTGTCAACAATTAACTATAGTTGATGGCCGTATGTCTGAGATCAGAGGTGTTCTCGATTCTGGCCGCAAATGATCTTACAGAAGCCGCAATGTCGTGAAGTATAGTGGACCATCAGCACAAGAGGAGCATAAACTCACTAGATCCACCATACATAAAATAGGATAAGGTTAGCGGTAGTCTTTTCTCCGCACGCGATTTCATGCAGCCGTGCAAAAGGATATGGCGTGTGCACTAGTAGTAGTGTGGTGTGAGTCAGGAGGTTCCAACTGCGCGTTGAATATCACAGCGTGGCAGTGTTAGACCTCCGTGCTTCTAGTAGTGCACATGTCTACCACTAGCGCAACACATTTTCTCCTTCGTTGTCATTGCACCGCATTTCGGGACCTCCTGCACCATACCCTATGCGGTCCGTTGACGGTGACCCATAATCTGCAGAGCCAAATGCGGCGAATGCGAACTTTTTCCCTCTCTCAGCTTCTCATGGTCTTACACTCCTTCCGTGTTCAAACTCGTTTCAACAGCCCTTTCATCGATGACGCCAACTCAAAATCGCTCCCCGCCTTATGGTCATCTGTCTCCTAAAATCCTCATCTTAATCCTTCCCATCCATCTAGCGCGCATGGAGTTTAAGAATCTGAACAAATATTATATTAGAGAAATGTTAAAATCCCTATAATCCCCCGAACCCGTTTTCCCGTCCTCATGGAAGAGCGCCCTGAGAAGTTGACATCTTCACTGCAAAACCCCTTTCAGCGAAGCAGATATGTTTGCGCTCAAAGCCTCTCATCTGGGAGTTGTTTCAGACATTTAGCGTTCTGGTCACTGATGGTCAACTTTCACACGATAATAGCTTTGTAATTATGCATTTCTTTTCAGGAACGAACTACCTCAGCAACTCCCACTTCCTCAACAAGATCTCCTACAACACGGCCGGTTGCTCCCATACGGCCAGCGTATTATAAAAATCTGGTTCGGCGCCGTCGTCCTCCTCCTGAAAATTCCTTTGAACCATTTGTGCCATTAGAGAAAACTGATTTCCCGCGACAGGAAGCTCCTAGCAGAATTGGTAAGGGGACGTGGGAACTACCCACACGTTCGCAAGAGTCCTCTCAACGTCATCAGAAGAACGTCGAGGACTCTGCAAAAGAATCTTTGAATCCGAGCAGGGGTGAAAAGGAGCATATGCAGACATTGGAATTTGCTTCCAACAAGAAGCCTTTCCCTTTACGTCACATTTCCAGGAAAAAGCCACCACTTTCCACGACTCAGTTTGTTTTCCAGAGCGGACCCAATCAGAACGGCCATCAACCTTCAGATTTCGGATTGGGCCAAATTCGAGTCGAACCCACGCATATCAAAGAAAAGCGCCTTGGAGAAGGAGTAACATCTAGAACAGCTCCGAAGAAGACAGTGAAGGAGCCGCTGTTGAGAAATAAATATCAGATTCAAGTCCGCCCCGCTTTGCGTCCACAAAAGCGATACGGAGAGGCACGACCGTGGAGAACGCTGACCAGAGGAAACTTCCAAGGTTTCCAGGCTACAAACGCTAACTCGCGTCAACTGCAAACCAGAGATCCTCGCGCCAGAAGACGAGAGCTAATCTTGCAAGAACGTCGATCTTCCGACGTTAGCGAGACAATTACTCGTCCACAGAATCGGCATCCACATCCCATTAATAAGCTCGCATCCGTGAGCAGACCGTATCCAGTCCGGAGAGGAAGCGGAGCAGGACAAAGGGGCAGGGCAGTCGTGCCCTCCAGACCCCAAGTTCCAAGAGGATCCTCGAGAGCTTCGGCGGCTGCTCAACTTGCTTTGCTGCGAACTAATCTTCCAAGAGGTGATGCCCGCCAGAAGGTTCTTTTCAAATCGGGCACTGAGCAAACCAAATCGGCCCACATTGAGCAACGGCCAAGGACTACCACTCCTCTTCAGGTCTCTACGCAACTCACGACAACACAATTAGATCTCAATGCCACTCACACTCCTGAATCTTTCCGCGTCTCCCAGCCATCTCCAACACCTGAGCCTGCGTCATCGGTACAACCTCCGGTTACGGATACCCCTACTACACGAAAGCATAACGCCTCCACGCCTCGAGAAAGGATTCTGAACAATATGCTATTTGATGTGTTCGCCAGAATGGGAGTGCAATCGTTTGTCATGAGGTCTGATGACGACAGTCTTCACGGCGTCGCTGATCCCTCACACACTCACTTCGTTCCCGATCAGGTTGAGGATGGACCCATTTCTAACAGATTACCAACAAGACGTTCTTCCTCTGCAAAGCGCACGCAACAGTTCGAGGAGGAGGATCTTCGAGTTGTGGTGAGCGGAGCCCAGAGGAAAACTTCCGAAACCCATCGAAGTCAAAGGCCGCCATTTGGTGGCCAACGGCTGGCTGTACGAAATCCGGTATTTTTCCGGAACAATAGCCACAATGACTGGAAAGCAACCACTGGAGTGACGAGGAGAGAACTGAGGACGACAGTCATGAAAAAGGCTTGAATTTACTGGTCTCTCGCACTTCTACGGTCTTTCTATGTCGTTTTTTGATCCCGGGTCTAAACATTCCATTCATTTTCCAGTGTTCTTTTGAGCGACGCTGTATGCTCCATGACAGCCACATGTTGTCGTTATAACACAGGCGTTATTGTTTCATATTTCGATCGATTTTACAAAATATGACCATTGTTATTAATAAAGTATTTTTATTCTCTTTTAAAGGTGCGAGTCATTTATAGAAAGCTCTCATTGAGAAAATAACGAATTGAAAAGCCGCTCTAGGTTTCATAGCACAGGGCCCGTTCGTGGCGGACCTTACGGTATGCCAGATTCGTACGAAGCGGCGACGGAGTAAACCTTTATCTGTGTGTGGAGAGCAATTGAAAGGAAGATTTCATCAAACAAACGAGATCAACCAATGGGAACAACTGAAATGGTTTTTCCGGGTACCCCCCAGGAGGCCCGTCGCGCGGCAAGAAGGCAGAGTAGCGGGCGAGTCGCAGTGCGTGAGC
>MU870379.1:4347-30377 GCA_036418205.1 Ostertagia ostertagi | reverse complement strand
GGAAAAACCCTCAGCGGTAGTTTTAATCCTTCACCAAAATCAAAGGAATTGGACGCCAAATCTCGTCGGTGCCGTATAATGAAGATGTAAGTGAATTTTGGGTTTTACTCCAGTATTGTAAAATATCATTCCGAAAAACCGCCGGGGACGACTGCTGGAGAGTTTCAATCATTTTATGATTCTGTTCATTCAATTTATCACTGGAATGCGCTGATTGTCGTCAGCAGATGAGCTGAAGCTAATTAGGTCCAACCGTTTGTTGTCAGCTACTTGCCGTTCCTTGGTTATCTACTACGCAGGACTACTGGTGCATTATCCATCACTACGGCCGTTGTCAGATGCGATTTACGACCCGTTTCGACTTTCTTTTATCTTGTGACGACTATGAGGCATTTCTTCCCGTTGGCCCATGTCGTTCTGCGGCTGGCTACCATTCAGTAGAAATTTCCCCTTCGAAGGCACTACCCCAGGCAGAAGTCGTTTGAACACTTCCTTTCGATCGTAGTATAGATCCCTTAGAGGAGAATCACAAATGTGGCGTTCCCGTGCACGGAAACCAACCGAAAGAGCGCTTGGAGCCTCGCAAAGCAAGCTGCTGAAGCTGCAGATACCTTTCCCTTCTCAGGCTCTTGTCTGGCGCTCTCTCACCTCATACTCTCCTCTCCGCGCTTAGTCTCTCATTCCCTTAGCACAGCCTGATTAGGAAGGTGAGTGAGCCCTTAACCTAAGCGTTTTCGACGGATTCTTTTCCTTTTTTCTTACTGCCGGCCCACTTCGCACCAATACATTCGCATTCGTGTGAATAAACAGTTTTGGTACTGGGCTGGCTTTTGAAATTTCTGCTAGACTGTATTATGACTATTGATTTTTTCGCTGTGTTTTTACAGTTTGTCGCCTGATGGTATCCCAAGAAGGATCTGTGGCGCGATACATACATCCCTTTGCCTCGTTTTCAAAAGTTTTGTTTATAATAATTTTTGATCGTACTCGCTGTTCAAGCTGTGATTTTACTAGCTGGAAAGCTCGTATATTCTTGAACATTTGACGTATGCGTATCATTAAAACATTCCCGACAAAGCCCTTTACCGCTTTCTGCTGGGAAAGGCGCAATTTTGTCGCCGCCCACCTCACATCCGTGGTTTATCTCGTCCAGTAAATAAACAAAAAAATGATAGCATAGAGTAAGAATACTAACGTAGGACGTAAATTATTCTGCCTATCAAAGAATATGCAAAAAATCACGGCAAACAGCTAGTGGCCGATTATCAGCTGGCAGCCAATATGGGGTGTCACCAGTGTAAATGTGTTAATATCACATTGTCAGATCTGAAGGCAAAGGTCGAGTTCGATCGTAGGTTATTATGGGCGCTTGGAGAAACTGAGAGCATGCGCGAAATGGAACAAAAGTGAAGGCAACTCGAAAAGAATGCGTCGAGGAGGCCGAAAATAGAACCCACCTCTCAAATTGCGTGGGGAGGGTGGGCACAGCGGGTTGGCTTGTCCATGAGAAATTTCGGAATTGTTAGCCCTAGATGGCTTCGGGCCAGCAGTTGTTAGGGCAATCAACCCAACTGATTTCACTCCCTATGCCAGCGACGCATCAAGCTCCCACGGTAGTAGGCCATCAGCTAACGCCTAGCGCGAATAGTCAACCCGAACTCTTCGAGAGGGATTCATGGGGTTATTTTACTGTTACTCGAGGTAAGCAAACCAGCCCTTTTGGCGTTTCGGCTGGGACCGTATGCTGAATGTTGGGGAGGGGATGGGGTCCCCAACGGTCGACGGTTTACTTCAACTCGGTTGGTACGATAGGAGAGTACTGACGCAAGTGGTGCAGCTGGTCCAGCAGCTCCGCCAGAAGGGCTGGTTTGCTCACCCCAGGACTAAGCCTTGGAGAGGGGACGGACCCGTCCTCTCTTTAAGGCTTAGTTCTGAGGTAAGCACCAAATTGTGGCGGTTCTAAGGACCGAGTTGAAGTGGTCCGTCCACCGTCGGGGACTCCATCCCCTCCCCAACATTCAGCATACGGTCCCAGCCGAAGCGCCAAAAGGGCTGGTTTGCTTACGTCCTGTTACTGCACTGTATCGAATTACCAGCGTGATGTGATCTGTTTAGGTGCGCAGCCACGCACAGAGTGATGGAAGGCATTGGTTGGGTGGTCTATTCCCGACCATTGTCTTCAAGTCTTCATTACTAACCTCAAACTCAAAAAAGTGGCAGTCCTGCAGGTTGAGATTAGAGTTGAAGATAAAGTTAAATTTGAGCATTGTTCGCTCTTTACCTTCCACTGCATACGCTTTGTTACATGCAAACTTACCGTTTTGTGAAGCAAAGTGCATGGCGTATCCCCTTTTCCGCTAATCGCAGTTCTGTTTCTTCCAACGCAATTAACCCATCATAATTCTCCTATTTAACAATAGCCCAGCTCTATTCACCCTTCATTCCGCTGTAATTGGCCTGTAATAGGAATTTATTGTTCCTAGTACCTTTTTCCACGCTGTGTCATCGCTATGATTTGTCATCGGTTGAATCATTCATTGAACTATTGAAAGTATTCTCTGCTGTAACGGCACCAGGTTTGTCTCGCTCTATATATACGAGCCTCGATACTGTAGATTAGAACCGTATATAAAGAAGCGATTGACTTTTTTCTGGGAACCCTTAACACAGCTCGTTTATTCTTATTCTTGTTCGCCGGTAAGTGAACTGATAATCACACGCTGTAGGCAAATACAGCTGTCCTTCTAACATTGCTTTGGTCTAACCAAAAACAGCGCTCTGCACTTTCTTATCGCGATCAAAGAAGCACTGCTTTGAGAGGGTGTGTTGTTCACTCTTGCATTCTTGCACTGTGAATGGTGTATGCGTCACGCGTTCTCGTTTCTCGCCATCAAGATACCGTTACTATGAATAACTTCATTGCTTTGCTCGAATACACGGAATGGGAGTGCTTTGCCCTAATACACAGGTCAAATCCGTTGATGGGGTCTCATCCAGTAAGGGGGGCATGTGGTGTGACAGTTCTTGCCGGCTACAGAAATTCCAATTTTTGCAAGGGGAGGGAATCCCCGGGGTGCGTGAACCATTTCGCTTAACTTTTACACCCACCCCGGAGCTTCCCTCCCCTGAAAAAAGTGGATTACTTCATGCAATATGAACTGTCGCACCACATGCCCCCCTTACTGGATGAGACCCCTTTATCTTTGTGGCAACCGTCCCGTTTATTGATTTAAAAATTCATTCTTCCTTCAAACTCCAGCCACTGTACTTGCTGGCACTTTTTCCAAGCACAAGATAATGCATTCAGACGATTAGTACTGATGTGAAGATGCAAAATAATTGAACAATACGAATCCCCAATTCCGTGTAAATTGACGCCGCATCGCGGCGTCATGCTCTGTCAATGTTCTTGGTCGACCTAACGTAGCCGCTTCGATTGAATCGTTTTTTTCTCCAGATCGGTCATTTCATTCATAGTTAAACCCATGACCCGAGAGATATAACCTCCATTGTGACTAGGACTCAAAGGTTAGCCGACCACTTTTCCGCGACACCTTATTGTTCTTATGGCTACTGCCTTTGAGATTGCAGGTAAGTGGAAAATGAATACACCAACAGAAGGGAAAAGATAAAAGCTACACGATCCCTTCCTAGAAATAGGTGGGCATGCACGATAAAGAGACCTTGGGCGTCGAGGTAGGCTAACAGACGATCGCACGAGGGATGAGTGAGACTCACCAGGAAAGGCATCCAAGCTGGCCTGGAACTCTCCATCTGAACGACCCAAATGTATCGATAGAGGTGAGCATAACTGATCACAGAATATGGAAACTAAAACTGGCAGAAATGAGAACAAGCGTCACGTATGAACCGTGCAAATAGCCTCCGCCTTTCAAAACTCGCGGAGGGAGTAGTGTAGTGCTCTCGAGAATTCGTATTCTAACATCAAGAGAACTTGTGACCTTCTGGGTGAAGAGCGAGGACACTGCCACTACTCCGCGGGACTTTGAAAGTTGAGATCCAACACCGTTCATATGCAACGTTTATTTTAGCCAATTTTGACTGCTCACAACTTCCTTGGCAGGTTCATTTTTTGCCCGTTTTATTTCCATAATTTGTGATCCACCGCGTATGAAGCCCTATCGGTGTATTTGGGCTCTCATCCAAAGTTGCCATGGAAGTTGAATGCTTCCATGGTCAGACGCTGCGTAGCACTCGATTTAGCGAACAGCCCACTTAAGCCTACATAATTTTTGAGCATACAAAGGCGCGTACCAATCTCCTTTACGAATTTTCGAGTCGGCACAAACGATTATTACATCGCTTTCTTGACAACTCTGTCCTACTCATTTCTAACTGTTCATATTCAGATTGTCGTGGAAGTCAGTTATGAAGGAAGAATGGGCTCGCTATATTGAGCGTTATTTAAGTAACTTCAAATTATCTCGATACCTTCGCTTCTTTCTTTCGATCGGCAGCAAAGCGACTAACCGCAAAGTGCTGAGTATGCAAATAAGAAACGAAGCTGCGAAAATCTTTCGAGACGTCGAAGTATTGTATGATTAATCCTTTAAATGATTATTAGTAAGAGATAGGGCACTTTTTGCTCGTTGCTCAAGACGTGAAAAGCTAATCATACTGCACCTTATTCTCAAATGGACGATAGGAGCCTATCTCAAATAGTAACTTACTTTATGTATGGATTACGAATCCATACACTCTCGTACAAGGGGCTGTTAGAGTAAAGTCCTCAGTTAGGCTCAGAACTAATCTTAGAGCCAAAAGTTTTACATTCAGAGCTGCTAGCTCATATATAAAAATAACAAAAAATATTGCTATTCCCAGTCTTGAAAGATCAAAAGAACAGATTACTCACGGAACCTCTTAAATACTAAGTATCCTAAGTTATCTTGAGAGTCACCTGGCATCCGTCTTCCATATTTGTGTAACTCATATTTTTCTCACTGTGTGTTGTATTCTTTTCTAACGCTTGCCTTACGCAACGTAATAAATAAATAAATAAAATAAATAAACAAATAAATAATAAGCTAGCGGCATATTAGTGTCGCCTTTTTCATATTTGCTCTCTACGTACCTGGTTCTGTTCCTTGTTTATGCATCCACTTCTTTACACACCTAATTTTTGGCGTAAAACACTAGCTTGTTGGAGTAGTAGACTTTCCAATCGTCATTTGGATTCATTCTCATCAAAATTTGAAGCCCCTTAAGGACCACAGCATTCGAATCATGGGCTTTGATTTCTGAAGGTAGGTATCAGTGACTGATTCGCGTTAACCGGTTAGAGCGCCCACCATCGTTTTCGTTTTTTCCCCTGTTACAGACCGGTTGGGCAAGGTCATCTGTCTGTACGATTGCACTTTCAGTCTATGTTTTGCAGACCAGTTTTCACTATCTTATAGTAAAGTATATGTCTGGGAATAGTCAAGGACGTGTGAATTACAGTACTTATGCATCGCATTCTGTTAAGTTTCAGAGGAATTGCTGAGAACTGGCTTTGCTGATAGACATTGTAGCCTTGCTATCATAGATAGCTGATCGATCGCTTTGAGATGCGCCATGCATCCTCCTTCTATTCAGAATCGTAGTGCCACTTGGATGTGGCCTATGTAATAATTTGCAGGGGCCAGCCGATACAAAAATGAGTGCAGTCCTTTCCTCCCAGACAAGGTGGTATTGACTGGTCGAACCTACGGGGATGGAATGCTTGGCTTGGAGGAAATTCGACCGCGACCGTGTGCGTGAGAACTGGCGCCACTCGCCACTACACTGCCTTCACCCATCTTATTACCATGTGTGATTGACAGGCGTAGCTGATTCATAGGCGATCCATTCTCGCCTTATCACCGCCTTATAAACCGAGCAGATGATTGAAATGCCTCAAACTAAACTGCTAACTTCAACAAGGGTTATTTTAAGAAATTTGATACCAGAAGAAAGAAAAAAAACAGGTGAAAGTTGCACTGACTGAAGGAACGTGCTAAGAAAATTTGTATTAACTTTAGGACTTGTTTTTCTCCTTGAACTCATCTCTCATGGCCATAACGACCTCTCATGACGTACTCTGGCTTCTTGAAAATGCTCCACAGGAACAGGATAAGGAAGCTGAGCTTGAAGGAGGATTACACGATGAGGACGAAGGTCGAAGGAAGGGAAACCTACCTAGTGGAAAGACAGGCGGACCTCCTTAGGTCCTGACCGACACGCTCGCATCAAAGGATATGCCCCGGCGATCTAGCATGACCTTTCCCGCGGTGCTGTTGGCGCGCTATCGGCGGTGCACGCCCCCTTTCGCTGTCTGATCCGCCAGCGTTTAGGGAGAGGAAGCGCTGGCCAAGGAGGAGGGCACCACCGATGAAAGTCGCATCAGTTCGGAATTCAACGGGCAAGGAAAGGGTTCTATTTCTTCGGTTTTAACCATTTTTCTCAGTTTATTTCTTCCGTGTGTCACTGACCGGCTGTAACTTAATTTCCGAAAGGCTGTCTTTTCATCGTAAATCCGCCTTCAAAAAAGGAAACCATTAAGGACTAAATGATATATCGAAACCACTGGATAAGAGCCCATGCCGTCGATTTCAAGCACTGGAAGAGTTGACAGCGATTTGGCATCGGACCTTTGAGTTGAAAGGATTATGTTCGCCTGAGGGAGGACAGGCGGGGAAGAGTTTACGTCGAAAACAAGGAAGAGAGAGACTATGGATGATATCGCGTCCATTTATGGGTCAAATCTAATAGCGGAGATACTTAACAAAGTCTTAGCTTTATATTATCAACTTGAGCAGCGAGAAATGGCGAAACCTTTACGATCCAGACTCAAAACGCTGAGTGTGAAGATCATTCGAGCTCTTCGCAGCATTTGTAGTCTGTTTCATAATCTCATAAAAACACTTTTTTTCCATTAGTGAGACGCTAAGACGCTCTTCTTCTTTTATCTTGTTAACTTTTTTAGTTTTGTAAATGTAAATGAATGAGTAACATTCTTACTATTTGAAGATTCGGACCACCCATTACGTTATTTAGCGGATCCAAAGTCATCTAACGTGCACTTGCTTCGACAAAGCGCTTAGGAAATGGTTAGGAGGAAACAAAGCAGTGCGTCCACAGTCATAAGAAACTTTCAAAGCCCGGATCGATCTCTTTCGTGGTGACGGAGCTTCCATTGTAAGGAAGGCTCCACTGTTCAGAACACGTCTATGCAAACTTTAGAACGAATTATTTCGATGATTTTTTTGAGAACTTGTTCAATGGTTCGTTTTTCCTATGGTACAGCGTTCTTCAAACATATGATTCACCCATGAATAAAGGAGGAAGTTGCTGGGCTCTTGAGCACCAGTTACGTGACCCACTGGCACGATTTGGCCTTGACTGTTAACTATACAGTGTTTTGTAGATGCATGTTTACGTTTGAAACTAAGGAAACTATGTTATCGAGTTATAAATTACTATCGCTTCATCGCATACAATTAAATGCTCATCATATTCTTTTATTTTTATATACAAAGTATATTTTCAGACTAAAAGGCACAGCAAAGAAGGATATCAAGATAGACGATGCTTTTAACGTATAGGAAGATCTGGTAATGGAGGTGGCAGAGTCCGTTTTTGACCCGAAAGGCAAATAGGCATCAATGATAGCTTCGACCGCGTCATGTTTTCGCCGTAGCATACTGGTGTTGCGCGCTCTATCCATTGTGTCTCGTACCTATCTCAACTCCGGTTCTCCAGTCTCTCACGCTTCGGCAAATAAATCTGAGCGAAAGCCCTCACTTTGGTCTATCGACGAGTGCTTTGTTTTCTTAATGTTTTTCTTTGACCCAATGTTTTTTGTTTTTTTTTTTAGACACGACCAGTTCGATCCATAGAGCTATTTAACGGCTTGTTTTATTTTAGATGTTGATTTCTTATTTGTTAGAATGCTCATTGAAAGGAAGTCTTCAATATCTGTTTCGCTTAACCTTAGATGGATATTATTCATTAAATCTCTTCTTCTGGGTCAATCATAAGCTAATCACTTGTAGTTAGAACCCTCTGTGAAATAAGCGTCGTACAGGATATCCAACGCTCTACAGACCACACCCTTATACAACCAGCGAATTCCTGTCATTCTTGTGGGAAAAACAACAATTAGGCCTGTCAGTCACCTATGGATTGCCTTTGATAAAGAATATTTACGCTCTTCACCTGCATTCCTCATTTCCCTTTATTTCTCGCTTTGTCTCTGCCTTCTAATTTTTCCATTGAAAGCCTTGCATTTTTGTTAGATATGAATTGATGTCGATTTCTACCAATTTCAAAGATGGATGTTACGAAAAAATCGCTGCCCATTGCAGGTGAAAGTAGGGTACTAGAAACTGCACCGGCCGAGAGAAGTTCGCGAAAAGCGGCCCAAACCCGCTGAGTGGCACCCATGTGTTCCCAGTTGGTTTCCGTTCTGACCATGAGTGGGAGTCGACGGAAGGTCATGTCATCGAACTGAACGCCGTTGTTCTGCCCTTTACTTGGCTTGCCCTTGCTCTTTCGCGAGACAGCTATCTCACCATCAACCAATCTACAATGCCAATTGCTCAGTAGGGCGGAACGCCCCGGATTTGCAGTTTGGGTGGCTGCGGTACGATGGACTTCCCTTGCACGATAATTCATCTACTTGCGACTGCTGGAGGGACCGTTGTTTTCTGCAGGAGGCATACCTCTCTTCATTAAATTTCGTTTTATCGTATGTGCTACTTTAACCGCAGTCGTATCTTCTGATTCGTCGCTATATTCGGTATTACAAATTATAATTACAAATTTATGGATCTCGATTAAGCGTTCCGAGGGTATGGTAGAGGACGATAGATTTACCACTACGCTACAGGAGACGGGCATTACTTTCACTTTCTCAGCGCCGAGGTAATCAAATTCCAAAAAGTCTGGGAAAAATAGTGGGACAATCTAAAAATGAATAAATAAGTGTTGCAAGTCAGAACTTTTTCATTGAATCAAATACCCTGTAATACTGGCGTGATACTGGCGGAATTAATGCCTACAGTTCGCTCACTGGAGCTATAAGTTTGCCGTGCGCAGTCTGCCACATGCAATAACCGGTAACTCCAAAGGCCGATGTCAGACTTTGCGAATCGCGCGATTCGCTAGCGTCCGCGGTCGCGTTGCGGTACCAGCCAATTGAGTGATTCACTGGCCGCGACGCGACCGCAGACGCTAGCGAATCGCGCGATTCGCAAAGTCTGACATCGGCCTCACGCGACCGCACGCTCAATTTTCACGGACCGCTTTCATTTCTGGTGGGCGATGCCGTGGGCCTATAAATGTGATTCAAAATCGTACCTCAGATTTAAGATGATCCACTATTCTTTAGCATACGATGATGACAGTTTTCAGTGAGCAGTGGCGAAAGTTTCTTTGAGAAGAAATGAAAGATTTCAAAATCATCAAGTACTATTCAAAGAATCGTCAATTTCTGCTGAGCTAATTCTTCGGAGAGCCCTTTTTCTGTCCTTTTTTTCTAATACCCAATCTCGGGGCCTTACCCAAAACCATTGAAACGTTTGAGGCAAAAGCTGAGCCGTTCCTTCTGCTCTGTTCACAGCAAACACTTCTCGCACTTTCCCAAATAATCCTGGCGCAATAGGGCATGAGGTATCGATCCACCCACTTCTTGCAATCTTCCGGCTTCAGGTCTCCTCTCACAATCGCAGGCCCAGTCAGCATCCACTCAACAACGCTATTTCTCTATCCGATGACTTCAACATTTTCTGTAGCTCGATGAAATCGATCAATATTACTCATCGTCGTGCTAGAAGCCTTTCCAATTGAGAAGCTCGAACTCTTCAAAGCTGCTGAACTTTTTCGTCAACACTGTGAGACAACCAGTTTTTCATTAGATGTGATTGGAAACATAGTGAGATTGAAGCTGATCGAGCTAAGGCGTCAAGGAAGCCTGAGAAGGGGAGTGAGGTTTTTTTTGATTGCTGAGATGGGACCGTATTGGAAGGGTCAGCTGTAGACCTTTGTGTAAATAAGATATTTTTGAGGTCTTCTTCAAAGGACTGTCAAATTTCCCGGTACTTCTAATTTGTTAACGTCCGCCTTCAAAGGCAAAAACCGGGATCGAACTTATGGGTTATTACGCATGTAAGTGATTGTGTAGATGTGAGGTGAAGGCCAGTAAGGGAAAAACGGGAAGGAACTTCGACAAGGACGAAAATAAAGCTCCCGTCTCCAGTAGCGGCGAAGCGAAACAGCATTGATTTGTGGGCGGGGTCAATGGTGTTGGGCGGGGCCAATGCTGCATCCTAGGGCCTTAGCGCCTCGGCCTTGTCAAATCATCCCGAAAGTTGTGTTCTGCTCCCGCTTGCGTACCACTGCATTTTTCTCGAGGACGGCTTAATTTCGACCAGAATCCTCGGACCATGCCTAACTTTCAAAGGAGATGGTAGGAGAATTCAGAGGAAAAGTGTGAGAGATAGGAAGTTAAAAAGCAACAGTCCCAGCAGGGTGGGCGTGGTCGGAAACGACTGCAATCCCCTCGGCCGATTCCGACCACGCCCACTTCAGCTCCCTGCCTAGCGGCTTTCCAAGGTGAGTTTTTGTTCAGTCACACTTCTTACGTTCTTGACTAGGGGCTGAACAGCTCCGAAGTGGGAATCGGCCGAGGGGATTGCAGCCGTTTCCGACCACGCCCACCCTGCTGGGACTGTTGCTTTAAAGAAAGGCGCTAAGGAAGGAGCTCTGCTCAATGAGGCGGACTGGTTGAAATTACAGAGATTTTTGTGCATGCTGACCGTGCTTGATCCTCGTACTGACTCATAAAGGCATGCCCTAGGCTCCAACTGGTGTGGCTCTTGCACATGAATACGAACTATTATAAGTGTTGGCTCGAAAAGTAGCCACAGTGAAGGAAACAATATCTGTTTGAAAAGCTATGCATGTAAATAGCGTTCTCATGTTTTTCGACCTCAGCAATGCGACTGTGCTAAGGCAGTGAGAGACAGTGCGTGGAGGAGAGTATGAGGCGAGAGAGCGCAGCAGATAAGAGGGCGCCAGACGAAAGCCTGAAAACATCGCAGCTGCTGCAGTTTACTTTGCAAGGCCCCAGCGCTCTGTTGGGTGATTTCCATGCACGGGAGTGCCAATCTGTGATTGTCCGTCGGGGTCTACTCTATAGACCGAAAAGAATCGTTTCCACGACTTCTGCCTGGGTTGTGACCATAACTCACCAACTTCCCCTCTCGTTTGACTGTTCCACAGTCAATGTTTTCACAAGGAAAAATTTGGAAGCAAGTCTTCTAACGGCAAGGGTACTGAGGGCACGGGTTGTTTTCAAGAGGGTTTCAGGCGTGCTGTACAATAATTATTACCAAAATCGCGCCAGTACTGTTGACCCCTGACTTAGCGCTCGCTCATTCAGACTCATCGTGATATCGCACTTCAATCTGAGTCTTCATTTTCATCTTCAAATGCCATCGTGAGTCGCATGGATCGGCGTTCCAACGACTTTTAAGGGATGTGAATTCGGTTTAATTAGCAGATAGAATAAGTATGGGTGCTAACTTAGTTGGGGGGGGGGGCACGCGGCGGCGCGGCAGTCTGCTCACCTGGGCTCTCTCGAGCGAGACAGTGTAAACTCGAACATTCCAGCTTTTCACGCATGTCAAGTGACTGCCCCCACCCCCACCCCTAGACTGCCTACACTCCCCCTGGCCCACGGATTTCCGAACATGCCAGAGCAGACTGCCGCGCCGCCGCGTGGCCCCCCCCAACTAAGTTAGCACCTAAGTATGGCTTTTATCCCAGGAGGGTAACAATTTCCCCACCGCAGAAAATGACCCTCTTCTGCCGCTACTGCAAGGGTCGTTCCGAGGACAGTTTTTGCGTAGCGTTGCGAGATGGATTTCAAACTGGACGTGAGATATAGTGCATGTACGTAGTGCACGGAAAGCTGTCTGTACAATCTAATTTACGCCTAACTCATGTCGAGAGCTTCATTCAGGTGCTCATTGCTTTGTTTGCTCTTTTGAAGTTTTGTTTCGGAAGTGACCGCTGTTTCTGATTCAGTGACATCACCACGCGTTAACTTTGAGGGGTGCTGCTCACTCGTGCTGGGTTATCTTGTCTTTGTGAAATTTCGTTACCTTTCCTATTATCACAAGAGTAAGCCTGAATTGTTACGAAATGCGCCATTCTTAGTGGGTGTCACCACCTGATTCTATCCGTGGCATCTGTGGTGTTTGTATCGTTATCAATGAAGTCTTTCTTGATGGCATTCTTCAGTTTTTCTTGTGATTACTTCCGTCTAATTTTGAAACCAAAGTGTTTCCTCATGGGGTTGTGGGAGCACACTCGAAAATTAATAAGTCCATCTCAATCTTGCACTACAGCGGCCTTTGGCCTTGATACGAGCTGCTTCGAAGGCAGATTCCTCGGTCAGCTTACTGAAAGAACTTCCGTAAGCACGGTTGTGCTCCACGAGCCTGGCTGTGTACTATGGGGGTTCGAAAATCAATGAAATGAAAATGAAAGGGACCGTAAGGGTCTGTATTGCTCTCGGAGCTCCACATATCTCGGCAATTTGATTCCACTTGTAGTTGTATCATGGTGCTGTAGGTTTCTCGCCTCCTTCATGTTCTGCGTGGGGCTGATCCCTCGTTTGGGGCCTTGTGTTTCTCCGCTACAAGCTAACTGTACTGCAAATATAGAAAGCGCAGCTTTATTTGGAGCGTTTTTGATTGCTTGTTTTGTATATTTCTTCGTTGGCAAGTCAATAAGCACCCAGATTTCCTGTTTTAAACACCATTATTCACACTTTAGGACCGTAAAATGCGCCTTTAGGATTCATCGTGGCGTTCGCTTCACGATTGCGTTTCCTTGTTTTGAACGTCGCTTGACCTACACCTCAATTTGAAACCAACAAGACTTCCTGGATAACTCTGCTTGTCCCGCACAATTTCTTCAAAGTAGTTACTTCTGTGGATTTGACAATAAAGTTCAGATAAAGATCTGTTCCAATTTGGCGCTGGTGCACTTAGAGGGGGGTGTCGTTATGCGAAGAGTCCAACATTCACTCTAGTCCACCTAACTAAGCGTTATTAGGGATCCCCACTTTCTTCACGATTTGGGGCGCGGCCGCGGCAAACCCGCGGCGTTCGCGGCCGAGTAGTGCGGCATCAGCTTGCCTGAGTATTCGACGTTACATTACGTGTCGTTACGATCTAACACGTAATGTAACGTCGAATACTCAGGCAAGCTGATGCCGCACTACTCGGCCGCGAACGCCGCGGGTTTGCCGCGGCCGCGCCCCAAATCGTGAAGAAAGTGGGGGAGCCGCATTATGGCTGGTGTCAGCAGTCGCGATCTGTTTTCGCGCGATGGATCCAGATATTCACAAATTGCACGACAATACTACGAGTGCTCTCCAATCCCTTATTCTTGCGTGATCGGTATCTTGAATGGCGACTGTTGCATGTGTCTACTTCGTTCTATTCAGTGTTCAATGGGGCACTTCATCTTTCCGATAATGACTAGAGGTGGTGTGAAGTAGGTAAAAAATTGTTAATTTTCCCAAAACCATCTATTCTTCTAGCATCGAGCTGCCCATAGCAGATGCCGCTCCCGTTAAGATACACTGATCAACTGGGAAATTGTTAAAGCCCTTTCCTTTCGTATCATGCCAGTGCCCATTGCCAAGGTTAGGACTATGCAGTAAATATCCAAGAACAATATCAGGCACCTTTTCCTCTGCCTTCCTTTTCGAGCTGAGGGGATCGGAAATTATGGTGTATTCAGCTTTCTGTTGTCCGCATTCTCAGGATTTGCTGGGGGGCGATGCACGTCAACGCAAACAATTCATCAAATTTCACTGGCAAAGACCTCCTTCATTCTTTTATTTTTATTCTGTAGTCTTATGTGTTTCCTAGTTTTACTGATCTAATCTTGATTAATGTGGCGCCCTAAAAGTGCCAATAAATATAAATAACCTAAATTATCATTTCCTGCAATTGCAGATTGAATACTAGTAAAATAAGCTGTCAGAATACGTGTTGAAACTATTCTTTTAGTTCAACTTAACTTTGAACCAATTGCATCACCAATTATTTGTTCAGCGGGGTAAAGAGCAGTTACATTTGAATCGATGCACGAATGTTCAGCGCTCTAAATGGTCTTATTGAATAGTGTTCGAATTTAGATTTTCGTGTGAAGTTTTATTAGTCTAATTATAGTTGGGAAGACATCTTTTTCATGTTGCCTTAAAAGGCGATCACCTTTAAAAGAAACTAGTTCAGCGTTGAAACTGGTTCAAGATACAAATCATGAACAAAGGTGATGGCATTGAACCGGTCTCATCAGTAATCTTCAGTCTCATAATGGTGGTAGCAGTGTTCAACATGACGCATTTTAGCTCTTTTTGATTCTATTCTAGTAAAATTAGAGAGTGAGAGTACCAACTAATGAGCGCATTTTATTTTTGTGACTATTTATTCGTGTTTTTTTTTCATCTTGGATGCTCTTTCACCACTCTTTGACTGGGATTTTCAGCGTTTTTCCAATCAGGAGGGGGGAGGCAGGTGGTGTAATACATATTTCGTTTCAGTATAGTTACATATTTAATGGCCCTAACAGAAGAATCGGCTTAGACTCACTCGGTATAGCTTAACATCATTTTTGCATGTGGGAGCTTCGTTTGGTGCTTTGAAACAATTCGTGTTTCGATTTACGGGCCACCATTGAACTTCTTCCTCTGCAAAATGGCTCCCAGACAATACCTAACCATTTGGGCGCGGCCGCGGCGAACGCGGCCGAGTTGATAGGTGCCCGCGAACTCAGCACAGCACAGTTCGCGGGCACCTCGAGTGCGTTTTCAACGGTTCGCGGGCACAATCGACTCGGCCGCGTTCGCCGCGGCCGCGCCCAAATGGTTAGGTATTGTCTGGGAGCCCTTGCCAAAATTTGAGCCACTTTAAGCCAAAGGGGCTGTTTTACCAAATGACCCCCCCCCTGTTAGATAAGCGCAGGTTTTTGCTGGTTTTGTACTTTTTGTGTAAGTGTAAAAGATGTGCTAGTAAATGTAAAATGAGGTCTTTTGAAATATTATTCCCTTGCACAGCGCCTAGTTTGACAATTTTTGGCAGGTTTCCAGGGCTGATCAAAATGTTCTCGCGCGACCAACTGTTTTCGACATTGTTTTCGTCAATGTCACTGCTGTCAGGGCAACGAGAAAAGAAGCAGCGTGTGTCGCAATAGCGTTCATGCTGGCGTTTTTTTGCTTGAAAACATTAAATAAAAAGGTTAGCGTTTTGCTCAATCCCGTCTTGGGGATGCGGCACGCATTATTACTTATTTTACAATTTGTATTTGGTTGAATGTGTGGCCTATACAATGACTTGCGGGGGCCAGCCGATGTTACAAGTCAGTGTTTTTATCCTCCCAGACAAGTCTGGTACCAATTAACCGACCCGGAGGGATGGAAGGCTTGGTTGGCCCGGGCGACTCACGACCCAGGATTTGATCCCGGACCGCTCGCGTGGTGAGCGTGCCACTTGCCACTACACCACTTCCGCCCTCTGAACAACATTACCAGTGTGAATCTTGTAGCCATCTATCCAGTGTGATCAATTGATTCGTACCTTAAACCTTGATAACGAGTGCGAGTGATGGCAGGTGCTTAGTCATGTGTCGCACTTTTTTCAAAAACAGTGGCGACATTTCTTGTGTTTCGTGATCATTTCCTGTTTCACGTCATTTGCTCTTTCGTAATCAATCATACCATACGATTACATTGATCGTTATCGCTCCCCATTTATCGTCAATCATGTAATTATTGCGATTTGCTTTAGTTTCACTTACACTTACTGGAACTTCTAGCGCGGTCGACTGCTTAGCTGATCGCTGCTGACTAACTCTCAGCGGACTGTTTTCCTACTAACTTTATTCAATAAATGTCCGTTTTCGGAGGGTGAGTGGTAACTTCTACCTGACTATACTATCGTAGTTTAGAATAAACAATTCTTTGCAAGTAAGAGCTTTAACGACTATTAGAGCTCAATGTGGAGTATTGACTCATTGGACTCTTAAGGACGAGTTGTTATTGTTTAATTATTATTGGCTCCTTCGTCATTCTAAACAAAACATTCAAAGTGGTTATCGGACTGTTTTGCGTTAATGCGAATCTTTTTATGCCTTGGTTAAAGGTTGCTGTTATCATTCCTATTAGTTTGTGTTTTGTCCTGGTACCATGCTATCATGTCTATTACTAATGTTGAGAAAGAGTTTGAAAACTTCATGAGATTCTTCTAACTTCTCTCTCCCAGCATAAAATCCTGTACTTTTGGTGCTCCGTGATGTTCATGTTGCTATTCATGAACAGATATCCTCACGCAATGCGCATTTGTATCATAACATGCTTTCATTGTCAATCTGCAGTCTGCAGTTTTACTGGTTTATCAATACTGGAAACGAGGACGGTCTACGCAATGTGTCCCGGGAAGGGGCGTGGTCGCGCTCCGAAGCGCGAAAAAGTTGCATTTTGTCCTAGTGAACCACGCTCCTCGGGGAGAGGTAGGGGTAGGACGGCAGCCTGTCTAGTTTTTTATGATCTTCAGAGCATGAGGAGTGGGTTTCTGCTTTTCTTGGGGCAGGGCTTCGTGTTGGTGGGAGTCTTGTTGAATTTTCCTTATCTCTGGACTGATAAGAGCATCTACTTTAATCTTATCCAAGGCCGCCCCTTCTGAACTGAATAAATGGTGATGTGAGAATCCATTTTATCCATGGGTATTCACTTGTTCGGTGGCTTTGGCTTGAGTTTTGAACGGTTTCCATGCTACTGTGAGAGTCTTCGTAGGAAGTGTAAAAGAAAAATTTCAGGCAGATTGAAAAAGTTAAGGGATTGTCCTGTGATCATTAATTTGATGTTCATCAACTATGGTTTTTCAGCCTTTTACTATGCCTCTGCCAACTGACCGTCTTCCTTCTCATTTTCATCTTTGTGGGTGTTCCACTTCTAATCGCCATCTTCCCGAATATCATGGTGAAAATGTTCTTCCTCAACTTCAGTGAGTCGAATTTCTTTATCATTCAAATATTACAATTCCTCTCAGTGCTGGTTCTCAGACTATTTCTAGTTTTTATCCAGAGTATCAATGATTTTGATACAATTTCGTTTTTCCTACAAAGTCTCAGCTGGTGACCTTGGACATAACAAATTAGTTATCAACGACGATGTTCAAAAACTGGTTTCGTCTGACCGTGCAATTTTGTAATATATTGAGCTGCTAAACAGAATGGGCGAGTTTGCCACGGACTTAACCGAATTTGTTTTCGATCCGAAATAATCCTCATTTGCTGGGATGTTCTGGCGGAAAACCTTTTTAGACCACTGAATTACCGTGAGAGAAGGGTCCGCAGACTGTGGATTGATCGTGAGTAGTAGATGTTTGATCGGTCAGTGAATAATTTCACCCAACGTAAACTTTTGTCGTATAACCTTGAAGGCGAAATTTCACGATTAGGCGAAATTTTGCGAGTAAACTGAAAAAAGCAAGAGCGGTAGGTGATGCGATATGAGGCCTCGTTGAGGCAGAAGATGCTCTGGACGTCATATCTAGCGTCACACACTGGTCGTCCTGCCCACCATTTGAGTACTGCTTCTGTCATATCGCTCGTCGCTATGATCTCTAGGCTCGTCTTTCGTTTCCCCTCCTCGGCGCCCGTACCTCTTATCTCTACGTCTGCTTTCAGGCTCTTCCAATAGCAAGGAAGTCTGTTTTTTCACTGTTCTCGTTTTTTCCTTCACTGGTAATCCAATTTGCACGATCATTTTCGTATTCGAGCGCTTGGTCGTGGGGTTGCCTTCGAGGTCCTCTGGCACTATACATAATGAAACCTGGTTATCACACTGCGCACCGAGCCGTTTTTGCTCGAGCTAGCGCGCGGGTCAAACGTTCTATACGCCGCTTCCGCCTCATGATTACCTTATTTGGAGGCAATATCAACTCGGCCGCGCTCGCCGCGGCTGCGCACCAAATCGTGAAGAAAGTGGGGGAGCCACGGATCGCGGACTCTGACACCAGCTGACTAATTGACACGAGTCTCAATTAGAAGTAGCTAGCTCTAATTTAGCCTTGAAAGCCTCCAACACTCTCCTTCAATGTTTTTTCTTGTTTCAACTTCTCAGAACAACATCACGTTGTAGGGAAAATACCAATGACGGATTACATGAATGTATCGGCGAACAATGTGCGATCAATAGGGAGAGCCTTTTATCTCAATGGTCAGGAGGGCAATATAGGCGTGTGGTTAGTGTACAGACTATTTTTGAATTTCTTTTTTTCACTTATTTTATTGTTCCGCATGATTTCTAGGCACATCCTTCCGAAGTCCTTGTCGGCTGACTATCGTGAGAAGGGAATTCATCCAGATGATGAAGAGATCGAAAGATCTCTATCGCGTATAGAGTACCCGATCGTGTTGTATCTACATGGTAATTCATTTGACAGGTATGTTTGCTTCCCCATATATCACTTCCATGTTGAAATCGCCATTTGCAGAACGATTGCACACCGTGTTGAGTTGTACAATTTATTGAATAAGCTCGACTGTCATGTGGTTACGTTCGATTATCGAGGTACTGCTCCTTAAGGACTACTCTTCTCGGGAATGTACAGTTAGCATCTTTCTTATTTTAGCAGCTTGAAGCGCATGCTAATTATCCCATTTCATTCATGTATTCTTAATGTTTCTTACCGTTCAATGTTGCGGTTTACTCGGAGTGAGATCTCCATAATCAACCCAAAGTTTTCCCACAAGAAGGAAGCCAGATTGAAGATCAAGTGGTCATTTAAATGAGACGTAAACGCCAGCTTGGTTTTGGTCGATGAAAGCTTGCCTAGAGAGTAGTTCCGCAAAAGTGCCTTCCAGATTTTTCGATGACTTGAGGTCACTCCGGGAATAAACAGGTGCTACCAGCGCTTTGTGGTGATAGCTTAGCTGCGGAACGACCTGAAAGTGGGAAAGGAAAGCAAGAGAAATTCTTGGGAACGCTGCAATTAAGGCCTTAACCTTCAGTAGGGTAGAATGTGGTACGATGGCGAGAAAGGGCGGTCAAAGAAGACAAATACGCGAAAAGAGGCACGTTCGAGAGAGCACGGTGATCTCTCCTCAATGCAACTGGAACGCATCGTTTTGTACTCCTTCTGACTAGTAAAGGACGCCATTCGTTACGGGTCCCACTGCCTCCTGCTACAGTGAACCCTTCAATGTGGAGCGGGGAATCCGTGAGCCAGGGGCAGTGTCGCCAGTCTAGGGGGGTGGGGGGTGAGGGCAGACACTTGACATGCGTGAGAAGCTGGAATGTTCGAATTCAACCGCGATCACATGGGATCCCCGCGGGTTAAGGCAGTGGGTCCCGCAACGAATGGCGCCCTATACTAGTCAGTAGGAGTACAAAATGATCACTCCGACCCTCTTTCTACACCACATCTCGGCCATGTAAGGATCTAGCGCCCTAACCGCGCAGTTTTTGCGACGAAGCTGGAGTGATCCAGGTTACGTACGGACCTTACAATTTCCCCCGTGGAATCCCTCCTACTGGTCGGGCTAATCCCGGGTTTGCCTTTACGTAATAACTTCGTATTTGATGTCAGATCTAGCGTTGGTTCCTAAAATGCGCACAGGGTAGGTATGACTATCTAAACAGCATATCCAGCACTTCGTTTGTGCACGGCAAGACATCTGCGTTCAACTTGCACAGCTCCAATAGCACTATTTCATGCCGACAGTGCCGTCAGCATGCTACTTTTACAGATTGCGATACTAGTTTTTGGGCAAAAATTTCGTGCCATGTTTCAAAAGGAAGCAGCTACATCATATCTCCGGGAGCAAGCTCTATATAATCTGGTAGCCATCGAGATTCTCAGAGAATAAATTGATCTTTGTCCGTGGCCTAATGTAGCGCCGGTGTATGTAGCGCCGGACAGCCTGTACCACGCCCCGGGAATGTGAATTCCAGCTCCATTGCTCCCACTCCCACTGGGACACATTCGTAACCAAATATAGATTCTCATCCAAACATTAAAATGACTACCCGTGGCGTATCAACGGTACAATCAGCTCTAAGAACTGAAGAAATAGTCTTGAATTTATCCGATTCGAGGAAAAACCACAACATAGCATGAGATTCTTCCGTACGTTTGGGATACATTTGTGGTCAGCGTCCAAAAACACATTCTTGCTGGCGTAATATCCATTAGGAAATGAGTCTTTCTCGTGAGAGCTTTTTTTATTTTGTTTTCTGAGATAAGGTCCTAGTTCCTACAAATCAGAAGTTTGTTGGTAAATATGGTTCTCACTAGCTAGAGTGGATACTAGCTAGAGTGGTCTTTAGAGCGTAAAAAGGAAGCATTGGTAAACTAATTGCATTCTTCCAATAGGAAACCTATATTTTTAATGCCAGACTTTCTTGCTTCGCGTCAATTTGTTTTGAGAAATTTCTATCTCTTTCTTGATGATAGTATTGATTTGATGTATAGGGTATGGAGACTCTGATGGTGACCCTAGTGAACCCGGTTTGGTCAACGATAGCCGTGTTGTTTATGACTATGTGAAAAGTCACTGCAAGGACAACGCTATCATTGTGTGGGGTCACTCGATGGGATCTGGGTGAGTGTGATTATTCTGTATCGTATTTAGCTTTTTGGGCATTGAAAAGAAGCTGTTTGCTTATGCATGCTTGAGTCATCCATTCTTTAGCCATCTTTGGTTGTACTTGGTGAAAGTTTGTAGTCTGATAGATAACAGCGCCCAGTTAGCGCAACATCTACAGCGTGCCCGTTCTGATGCTATTTTCTAGAATGACTACTATTTATGGGCAACTACTTTTGGGCTGCTCATGAATAACGCTCACATTTTATTCGGAAAGAGGGTTTTCTGATAGTATAGTTCCTTTGGTGGATTCGTACGCTGTGAATCTATGAATTTGACTCGGGGCTATCTTAACACATCAAAAGTAAACATGATCCCATTATTTGTCCTTTGTATTATACCTAATCTAAATATGTTGCTTCGAAGATGTATTTTCGCTTCAATATGTTCCTTCGCTAGTATCCCGTTTGTTTCGGGTGTCACCAAGGTTATCATGGACCTTTCCGTGGAGGGAGTTCCTCCTCATGGCCTCGTTCTTGAGTCTCCTTTCAACAACCTTAGAGACGTCATCATGAATCATTTATTAAGCATAGTGATTATCAGTCCTTCTCTCTGACTTGTTTTGTTTTTCGAGGATAAGCTCAATTTACGTTCTGTAATTACTTTCATTCCATTGTAGCCTGTGCGGTGGATGCCTGAAAGCATGGTTCAAAGAATTCTCATACAGCCGTTACGTGATGTAGAGTTGAAAATGGAGACAGATAAGCGTATAAAGGCGTAAGTTTTTGATTGGTCAAAATGTTCGTTGTTTTGTAGATATGTTTCAGAATTTATGTTGGTAATAAACGTTTAGCACAGCATTACTTGTCCGATTCTGATCTTACATGCTGAAAACGACCACGTTATTCCAGTCTTTCTTGCACGGAAACTTAGGGTGAGTGTTGAGTGAAGCAGTGTGACTCTAGCATCCGTATTACTATTTCAATAGCTTTGATATTTATGTTTATATCTTCTTTATATTACTCAAGTTTTCTTATGGAGTTACCATGGTTCCTATCGCAGAGAAGACCGTCGTACTCCCTCCATTGCTCGAGTAGATGGTCAGGAACACAGACAATCTGTCAGAAACCCATCAATTAGCTTACAAAAGCCTGAAATATAGCTTTTTTACATGGTAACTCCATGATAATCTAATTTTGTGTCGGCATTATGCTGATTTAGTTACCTTCCCAACTTTAAGGTAATTGAATCAGCAGAAGCTGCCTCAGGCCGTGCGCAAGAACCCGAACCACGTCCGATCTGGCAGCTGAGGCCACGCCGAGCGTGGCCAGTTGTCCGATCTGGCAAGCTTGGACCACGTCGAGCGTGGTTAGAATCCTTCATTACCTTAGACTGTCGATGGTATTGTGAGAAGCGGCGCTACTTGTCACGCTCAAAACCAGAGGTCAGATCCCAGTATAAGAAGGCGAGGTGGTGGAGCTCTTTGACTCGCCCCATTGTACACAAGTGTATCATGACTGTGGACGGGCCTTTTTTGACATATACACCACTATGACCAGTTTCTATCAAAATTTCATGTCTATCTAACTGCCCAACCGGTCGCTACTCTAAACAATTGTTCAGCGTGCATTTTTATTCAGTGGTTGCGAAATTTGTAATAATTTTATGGGCTGCCATGAGCAAAGATAGTGCTCCACTGCATATAGGCATTCATCTCATTACAGACGCCTGTTGGTAGTAACGACACCCGACAGCAGTTGGCTCGACTCTTCAAGTTCAGGTTCAGATTCACCGGCTGGTAATTTGGGTGACGGCTGTTGTAAGAAAGCATGGCATGAATGGGCATGAACTAGCCTCATTTCACTCTGCTCGTAACAAGCCACCAAGAGAAAACGATGCGCATCGCCTCAACAGTTTCATCAGGAAGCGAAGAGAAAGCCGAATCGCCCGAAAGGTGCTTCATATAGCGCAAGCAAACGTCTATCCCCACCGGAAATCCCTTTGAGACACAGGCGATAGGCGGTTGCAGCTGGCCGTTCGTGAAGAGGAACAGGCAAAGGAAATCTATTGTGTTTCAATCAAAGAGCAACTGAATGCAGCCATGCGTTCATGTAGAAAGGCTGGTCTCCAGGATCGGATGAGGGTGATAGATATCCCGCCCATAAGCCTCGCAAGGACCGATTACTCTAAACACGCCCTCTATGATTGTCTATGTGTAACCTCTTCCTGTGTCACATGTCCATTTCAATCACTATTGTGACTTAGGATCAAAGTAGTATGCGCGGCTCATTCCAAAAAAGAACAAAATTCCATCAAGCGCTCCTTCACTCCTCTCCTTCGCACTCTTACCACACCCACTGAGGTCGCCGAGGTACTGCTTGTGGAAAACGAAGGCACTTCAGCGTTGCACATACTCACCTGAAATTTTTTTTTGTGTTCTTTCTTTTTTAGATCAATTGAGATGTGAAGAATCAATTATGACAGTCGTCGCAGAATAGGAGATTGTTAGAAAAAATTTCCTCTACATTGACGATAGTTAGGATGAAGCAGTGGCAGCGTCTCGTGATGTCCAGTACGTCGAATTCGAGGAAAAACGGAATTATAAACACAAATTCATCTATATGGCTCCTGAACTATCAACATTAATTCCGTTGGTCTTTTTCAAACCTTTTATCAAGATTTTGGTTATGCTTTTGCAATTGATTTGTTAGACACCCAGTAGGCCGTCTTCTGGAATAGCATGGAATGAGTAGGTTGGTCCTCTCGGAAGTTTGGCCTAATGAGTATGATTCCAAAAATTAGTTGTCTTTGGCATTGAAAGATTCTATCGTTATCATGGTCGCCGCTTCAAAGTCACTTTGATTTTGCATGGAAACTAGGAACCTTTTGAATGAAGTTGATGTGGGAAACCATCTAGGTCGTCAACTTGGTCTTGTAATGTGAACGTTTGCCGCTACTTTTCTCGCAAAACAGCCAAATAATCATATAACAACTATGATCGTTGATGTGATTCTGAAGTTTTGGGATCCGAAGTCTGCAAAGCCTGCAAAAACTGCTCGGAAATTGGGTATCTTTGCAGCGTGCTATTGAAAGGGTCCGAAGTGAACTTAAAGGCAGCGGTCGCGATGGCTGATGGGCAGGGTGAATAACGGTCGAGGAATTCCTCGACCATCGCTCTCTGTGCGAGAGTAGAGCCGAGAGTGAATGTACGCGCGGAGAGCACAGACGGCTCGCGGGTGGCGAGAGTGAATGTCCGCGCGCGAGAACGTAAAGGATCAGGCGAAAATCCTCGACGTGCCGTTGAGGAATCCTCAAGCAATATTCACCCTGCTGATGGGTGGTGCAGTTTTGATGATCGTTAAACGTCATCGGTGGAAGGGCGTTCAGAGGCGTTCCTAATCACACCACCCCGCGCGCTGGTGGGGTCTAGTTCTTCAAGAACGTTCATCGAAATAATAGAAGAAATAATCAAAACTACGCCGCCTTCCAGCCATCGTAATCACTGCTTGGACACACGTATACTCCATATGTCGGAGTCAGATTAGGCGTGTCTATGGGTTTGACGTGGCGGCCGCCGCACTTGATAGAAGTTGCGCGGATAAGCTGCTTCCAGCATGCTTTGCTGATATCCAGCGGAGTATGTTAGAAACAGCTTATCCACACGGCTTCTATCAAGTGCGGCAACGGCCACGTCAAATCCATAGCCACGCCTAATCTGACTTCGAGATATAGACTGTGCTTTCTTGTCGATGGATGCCTCCCTAGGGTATCCAAGGCCCTACATCGAAACTGAGTGAGGTAGATTCGAAAGGAACTAATGAATATTGTCCCTAGCGATGAATTATTTCCAGTCAGGCTTCAAACTCATCTGTCTTCCGATAGATTCGAACTTTTTTTCGAGTTTCCAAGTTTTCATTTTGCCCTCAACCTGCGAATGTAGTTGTGAATTGGATTGCAAATCATCGTAAGACATTGTATTCAAGTTTAGCAAATGGGCACCAATAGCTCGAGACTCCAAGGCTTCGTTTCGAAAAATTGAAAGAACTCAAAAAGTTTGAAGTAATGAAGGTGGTATTATTTACAGCACGTTCATCGAACACTCGAGAGAGAGCGCTAGCTTGCGTGGTTCTTTGTGATCTATCTTATTACTTGTGGTCTCAGCGCTTCCACGGATTTCAATTGTGATAGGGGTATCGCTTTATTTCTATGTCTACCAGTGGCCTTGATTTGCTGGTTCTTATCGAGGTGCTCTGTGTCTTTCTCTTATATTGCATGTTTATGTCATAAGTATTAAACATTTCTTTTAGCTCTTCTAGGTTCTATTGAATTTCGGAGCAGCATTTGTGTTCGTTATCTATTTTTTCCCCTTTGTCGAGTTGCTGTCTCACCATGTGTGGGCTACTCTTTTTTGCATTCCTTCGATCGTTGATCAACCATTTCCAAGCATTTCGTGACACTCTCCTTTGTACAGTACCTCACTCATCCATCTAGTCGATTCCAGTCAGCGATTCCTTTGTCATGTCAAGTTGTCATTTTCGTTTGAGTATTCATTTATCAATGGCTATATTCATGGTTGTCAGTTCATTGTGTTCCGTTTCGCAGAGTCATAGTCATGTTTACTGAGGTAATTCTCTTAAGTTAATTATTGTCATTAAGATTTGATTGAAAATTCCACCCGTGCATTGTAGAAAAATCGTGCGAGTCATAAAAATACATTTATGATACATAAGCAACACAGTAACATCAAAATGAATAAAGATGTTGTGAAAGTAATCTGTAAATGATTCTCCCTGTAACAATGTGATTTGTGAGCAGACTAGTAAAGATATGATTGAGATTCAGTAATGAGTTCCGTACATACTCGTTAATGTGATTTTAGGAGCAGCTGAGATCAATGGAAACCAAATCGGCCGCAGGAGTCCTACCGAGGCGACGCGCCTACTGCAAATCAGTGCAGCGAACTTGATCACTAAAGTTCTAGGGGTCAAATTTAGACCTAGCTGGGCTTCCGCCGACGAAGGATGTTTCATCTGGGCTTTTTTCGTGGGAGTCCTCTGGTATCCTTCAGGAGGCCTTCGCGGAAAGGGCTCTGGCACGAGAGGAAGCAATGGGCAGTTCCCGGCACGTAAACTTTAGTTATTCATTAATTTCTAATTTAATTAATATCAGTTGGTCTAATCGATTAAATAGGCAGGGTAGACGATAGGGAGGGCAGAGTAGGCAGTTAATGAGTAATCCTAAATAAAAAATAAAATAATAAGTTAGGTAATCCCCCTGCGTCCTTATCCCTTTGCCGCGCGATGGCGGATACCCGGTGCCCCCATATTTTCAGCAGGTGGATGGATACCGTCTGCTGGATGTCCTCAGCGGCTTGAAATAAA